>CAKNYM010048621.1:82267-108270 GCA_932195095.1 Andricus curvator
CGTGAAAAAAAGATAAACTTATTATTAACATAATTTTTTTTACTTGTTAATAACTTTAAAAATAATTATTGCATAATTTTTGGAAAACACCGTTAACTGCAAAGATGGGCGAGTTGTGATTTGAGAGAGAGCCGTAACTGACCGTTAACTGCAGGCGTAAATCAGAGAAGACTAAATAAGTGACGTCAAAATTCGAGAAAACGCCGTAACGGACAGTTACGGACTTTACCAAAATTATTGGACGGCGATTTTGAGCCTTCGTGATTTCGGAGAGGTCCGTAAGTGCTTACGGCGTTCTCCAGAATCATCGAACCCCGAGAAAAAAGGTTTGTGATTCGAGAAACGCCGTAAATGCACTTATTATTAGTTATTATATTCTTTTGCCGTGAACGGCGTTCTCTCAAATCACGGAAGGCCTATTTCTGAGGTCCGTAATTCGAAGAGAGCCGTAACTGCCCGTTACGGCGTTTTCTCGAATTTCAGCATCCCAATCAACACCGTTAACTGCATTTTAGATAATTAGTCAACATTTTTTAACAATTTTTCATGCAAAAATGAAAAGATCGTATGCAAATTAGCCAAGAACAACAACAAAAAATTCAGAAAATGAATAAGAATCCGCGATACACGCGAATAAAGATTCGAACAGTTTTCGTCGATTTTCTCGGCTTCGTTCATTTTGCAGTTAACGGTGTTTTCCCAAATCACGGCAGAAGTACGGTCCCTAAGGTCTCGGTAGCGTCATTGGTTCGCTCTACTCATGGATAGTACCGTTCCCGGTTCAATTCCAGGTTGATGCAGATTTTTTCTTGTTATTGAAATTTATATTAATTAAAAATGTCAATATTTTTCTAATTAAAAAATTGCAATGAACTCTAATCGAGGAAGGACAAGTACAGCAAACGTCCTTGTTCCCGACTGTGCCAGGTGAACGGTTCTATGTGTTAGTAGGTCATTGGCTCTGTCCTGTGAATCCACGCCGTAGGCAGAAACAGAAGTGAAAGTATACTCTTGCATGTTTATTAACAGTGTGAAGTTCACGTTCATGAGCCTCCACCCGTCTCGCCAAGCGAAGGGAAAATTGCTCTCGAATCTGATTATAGACGCTGACGTCATCATAATTATCATTATCATTATCACCGTCATTTTCACTATCATTGTAGTTTTTATTTTTATATTTAAATTCAACTTTTTTATAATTATCATAACATGGTTGAAAACCAAAAAGTGTTTTGATTTGACGGGAAAAATAGTTTTTAATACGAAATAAAAATTACGAATAACTATTTATTTTTTAGGTTTTCTTCTTTTTAAGGTTATAAACTTATAACTTTCCTAAGATTCTTGCAAAAATTCAAAAAGATTTTGGAAACTTTCATATAGGACAAATCTAAATTTCAACAAGTTCAAAGTTCAAAGTTCATCTTCAACCACATAGTTGATATTTTAATCAAAAAAGAATGTTATTTTAAGTAAAACCCCGTTGAATTCGTAAAAATAGTACCTATAATTATATTTTCAGTTTTCAAAATTTAAATTTTTATAACAAAATGTTTTTTCAAAAAATAGTAAAATTTTCATCCAAGGAGATGAATTTTGAACTAAAATTATGCATCTTCAACAAAAAAATTAATTTTTAACAATGCACTTCGACTTCCAATATAAGAGTTAAATTTAAAAAAAAAATGAATTTTCAGCCAAAAAGATGAATTTTCAACAAAAAAGATTAATTTTCCGACAAAAAAAAAACAACAAATTTTGAACAAAATAGTAACATTTTCAACCAAAGAGATGAATTTTGAACCAAAATTATAAATCTTCAAACAAGCAAGTGAACTTCTAACAAAAAAGATAAATTCTCAATGAAAAATGTAATAGTTGATACCAAAATTAAAAAAGATTTTAATTTTATATAAAAAAGATTTAATAATAAATAATTATGAAACTAATCGTAAAAGACGAATTTTTGACAAAATAGATGAATCCTCAACCAAAAAAGATTTTAATTTTAAACCAAACAGTTGCATTTTTAATAAAGGTAGTGTCTATAAGTCCGGACAGTCCGTACGTTTACTCACAAATCAAAAAGACGAATTATCCAGGAAACTGTTAAATTTCCAACAAAAAAGATTTTTCAGTCAAAAAAGAAAAAAAAATACGCAAATTTTAATTTGAAGGTATGAAGAAATTTTAATACAAAATACAAATTTCGAATGACTACTTTTTTTTAAATTTATTTGTTCATTTGAAAAAAATATCAAGAAATTGTGTATGAAATTTCTTTTTATTATATCTCGCATTATACAGGATTTTATAAAATTTGAAGGGAAATTTAATTGAAAGTTTTTAAATATTTTTAATCTCTTCAAAACTTGTAAAATTCTTAAATATCTCTTAAACTGACTCGAATTTCCCTAAAATTGCGTTAAAATCCTCCGAATTCGGTTTTGTCAATTTTGGAAATCTTTTGTAATGTTTTAAAATCTTTTCAAACATTCTCTTAAAATCAATTTTTCAAAACAAAGAATCAAAAAAAAAAGATTTTTATTATCTGCATTTTGTTTTAAGTTTTTTAAAATCTTTAAAAATTTTTAATAATTTTCCAAATAATTTGAAAACTTTTAAATATCTCTCCAAATTTTTTGAATTTTTCATAAAATTTTGAAAAAATTCTGCAAAATTAAAAGAAAATCCCTTCAGAACCTCCTGATTCTTTTTTATTCTTTCTACTTGATTTAAAGTTGAACTACTTTGTCAAAACTGCAGTTTTCTGGTTGAAGATTCTTCATTCTAGTTCAAAATTGTGTTGCTAAAAATGTAACTATTTTCTTGAAATTTTTTTTTTTAAATCAATTTTTAACTGAAAACTTATCTATTTCATTTATGATCAAAAGTTCATTTTTAAAAGAAAATTTAACTATTTCATCTTTGGTGGAAATTTGTTTTTCCTTATTGAAAATTCTTGTATTTTGTTGAAATGTCGTTTTTTTGTTAAAAAATTAGAATTCTTCTTTGCCAATTCATTGTTTTGGTTGGTAACTAAACTATTTTGTTGAGAATTCATGTGTTTTGTTTAAAATGTGTGTTTTTTGGTATAAAATTAATCGTCTTGTGTGTCACTTCATCAATTTGGTTAAAAATTTATTTCTCAACTAAAAATTTAACTATTCAATGTTTGATTGTGAATTTTCTTTTTTAGTTGAAAATTCACCTCTTTGGTTGAAAATTTATGTGCGTTGTTAAAAAATTCGCTTTTTTCGTAGAAAATAATTCTTTTTGGTTAAAAATGCAACTACTTGTTTGAAAGTTGAACTAATTTTAGAGAAATTAATTTTTTGGCTGGAGATTTACCATTTCAGATGAAATTCATCTCTTTGATAGAAAATTTATCTATTTAGTTGAAAATAATTTTTTCAATTGAAAATATAAATTTTCAAATTTTGGTTTAAAATTCATATTTTTCGGTAGAAAATTAATCTTCTTGGTAAAAAAAAATTATGTTTTCGGTTGAAAATTCCACTATTTGGTTAAAAATTAAACTACTCAGTTGAAAATTAAACCATTTTCTTAAAACATATACTTTTTGGTTGATAAGTGAACTATTTTGTTGAAAATTGGTCTCTTTAGTTAAGGATTCAACTATTTTATTGAGAAATCATGGGTTTTCTCGAAAATTTATTTTTAAGCTGAAAATTTAACTATTTTGGAAGTTCAACTATTTTGTTGAAAATTCGATTTTTTTTGGTTAAAATTTAACTTGTGGACTGAAAATTTAACTATTCCATTTGTGGTGGAAAAATTAGCTCCTTCAGTTGAAAATTCGTCTTTTTCGATAGAAAATTAATCTTCTTGGTTAAAAATTGACCTGTTTCTTTGAAAGCTGATCTTTTTTGTTAGAAATGCAGAAATTTTGTTGAAAAACAATCCTTTTTGGCTGAAAATTCGTTTTAATCTAGTTTAGGCGAGTTATCCATTATCCACCATTTTTTTTTAAATCCAGAGTAATCATATGCAATCTGGAGTAATCTTAGGTAATCCAGATTAATTCTGTGTGTAGGGGTAATCCAGCGTAATCCGTTATAATCAGGAAAAATCCGCTCCTCCACTGGACCGCATTTTTATCGCGATGTTAATTTTTAGCAACAAGAAGCATACGGTATTTACGAACTTTCACATATGTCTGATTCTAAAACATATAGAGTTAAATCGAAAGTATAAGGTTTCATCTCGTATGGTCCCTGCTTATGAAACATCACTCGCATAATTGCATATATTCGTTTTCCAGCTGCTCGTGAAAGTCCATATTTTTTAAGACAATTTTCTCGACTCACAACTACAAAATTGTCAGTTGTAAAAAGCAAAAATGAAGGATTCTTAATTAATCTTTCGGTTTTATTCGACAGATTACAGACATTACCATTTCTACTTGAAATAGAGGCAGCCTTTATTGCATGGCAATTTCAACTTTTATTGTAAAGAGAGAATACTAGAGGATTCTTCTCGAGACTTTGCGATACTTTTCAAAATTTATGAAAATTTCAAGTTTTTTCACCTAAAAACGATACTGAGTATATTTTTCTCTGCGGACAATATTCTACAAATTTTTATACTTGGATCCAAGATTTCTAATAATTAAAATAATACAACAAATATGTTTGAATATTTTGAAAAGTGAAAGATGTCAATAATAATGTTTAGATATTTATGAGCTTTCAATTTTGAATGTATTCGACTTGTTTGAAAGTTTGAATAATTTAAAGCATTCAAATTGAGGCGCGTCGTATTCATCGTTTGCAACAGAATTTAGGCAGTGTTCTCCGTTTTCAAATGAAATCACTGGACTTAACTTCAATTGACTTGAAGATTTTTTAAAATTCAATCAAATTGATTCGCCACCTATTTTCTAAAAATTGTGTTGAAATTCCCTTGAAATTTATTTGGAATTCAACGTAAGTAGGAGAAAACTTCTCCACAGAGGGAAATACAACCTACAGTGGATAATGATTGATTGAAAATGCTAATTTATGTAAAAACTTAATTCAATTTAATCAGTAGTTGAGACACTATACGTATTACGAAATTAAAATTAATTATTTTTATTTTACTTGTGCTCCTAATTCATGATTGTGAAAACAGTTGTATTGTCAACCAATAGTTGAATTTTCAAGACAAAAAGACAAATTTTCTAGTGCACAGTTAAATTTTCAATCTAAACAGTCTGATTTTATATCCAAAAAGACGAATATATTCAATAAATGATTTCAATTTTCAATAAAATAATTAAATTTTTAACAAAATAGTTGAATTTTTTACAAAATAATCAAATTTTCAATCAAATAGTTGAATTGTCAACGAAAGTAATGAATCTTCAACAACAAAAAATAAATTTCTAACAAAGAAGTTCAACTTTCAACCAAAAAGTCGAATTTTCAACAAGAAAAGATTAATTCTCAAAGAAAAATATAATACATAATAGGTATTTCAACCAAGAAATGATTTTCATTTTAAATCATTTTAACCAATGAAAACCAATTGTCAACAAACTAGTTGAATCCTCAGCCAAGACAGATAAATTTTTGAGCAAACACTTGCATTTTCAACCGAAGAAGATCAAATTTCTTCCAAAAAAGATAAATTTTAAAAAGAAAAAGGCGGATTCCCTTGAAAACTGTTGAATGTTCCACCCTGTACTACGAATTTTGTACCAAAAACTTAATTTCTAACGAAATAGTTTAATTTTTTACAAAAAGAACAGAATTTTCAATCTAAAAAATGAATTTTCAACACAATAGTTAAATTTTTACGCCAAAAAGACGAATATTTTACGAAACAGTCCAATTTTCTACCAGTAAATATGAATTTTTAACTAAAAAGTTCATTCCCAACCAAACATTTGAATTTTTAACTAAAACCGATTAATTTTAACAAGAAGTGGAATAGTTGAACTTGCAGTTGAAAAAATGGATTTAAAAAAAAAAAAGAATTCTCAACTAGAAAGTTGATTTGCAACCAAATAGTTCAATTTAAAACTAGAAACGATCACTTTTCAACCAAAAATATAATTTTTAAATTTGCATTTGGAAAAATTGATTTTCTACCAAAAAAAAAACGAATTTTCAACAAAATAGTTGAATTTTCAACCAAAGAGATGTATCTTGAGAAAATTAAATGAATTTTTAACGAATTTACAACAAAATACATAAATGTTCACCAAAATTGTTGAATTTTGAACTAGAAACGATCAATTGTCAACAAAAAATAAAATACTTAAATTTTTAGTAAAAAAATTTATTTTTAATAAAAAAAATAGAATTTTCAACAAAATAATTAAATTTCTAACCAAAGAGATAGATCTTTAATTAATGAAATGAATTGTTAACAAAGTTGTTCAACTTTTAACCAAACAGTTCAATTTTTAATAAAGAAAGTCAATTTTTCACCAAAAAATCGAATGTTCAACAAAATACATCAATTTGCAACCAAGTTGTTGAATTTTCAATAAAAACCATTAATTTGCAACCAATAATGCAATAGTTAAAGTTTCAGTTAAAAAAATTAATTTTCAAAGAAAAATTTAATCGACGAATTTTTAACTAAAAACGGTTAATTTTTAACCAAGAATAGAGTATTTTAGTTTCCAGTTAAAAAAATTAACTTTTAACTATAAAAAGTCAAATTTTCAACAATACAGTTAAATCTTCAACCAAATAGTAAAATTTTTCACTTTAATGGTCTGCAATGGACTTTAATTTCCTTGATGAAAATTGAGTTTCAATTCATTTGGCCATACCACGCCATACCACGCTGAAAAAACCAGTTCTCGTCAGATCACTGAAGTTAAGCAGCGTTGGGCGCGGTTAGCACTTGGATGGGTGACCATTCGAGAAAACTGAGTGCTGTTGGCACATCGTGGGTGTGGTGAGCCCACACTTGTAGTTATTTTACTACAAGTTATCAACCTAGAAACACTACCCGAATCGGGTAGTGTCACGCCTACCCCGAAAGGGAAATGGCTTAATGGTATACACACTCATCCTTCGAACGAGGGCCTTTCGAACGAGGGCCGTTTTCACGCTCGGCTGATTCTGCGTCCCCCCCGTGCGTCCCTTGACAGCCTAAACTGAAGTGCCGGCGCTCGAAGTGACCTCGAAGTCAGTGCCGTACTGCGTATGCAGTAGATTATGGAAATATGTACTAAGGTGCCGCGTTTAGAGTCTACATATATACGGTCCTGAGTGGTGACGTAATAGTGCTCGCTCGTCGCATTTTAATTGCTTTAGAAGGTAGGCCGTCTACCCCGGAGAGTGGCCCTCGTTCGAAGGATGAGTGTATTCGAATAATTTTAAATTCAACTAAGTTTATTGCGATTCACTTAAATTGACTGTGATTCAATTACATTCGGGTTTTTTCAATTTAGTTACAAATTACTACATCATATTTAATTCAATGAGATCAATTCGCCAGGGATTCATTTGAACTTTCTTTTAATTTTTTTCTCAATTTACTTAAATTAATTAAAATTGTTCTGAATACAATTAAATTCAATTGAGTTTGAGTTTTTTCAAACGTTTTAGGGAAAATTCGAATTATTTAAAAAGATATTTCCAATTTTTGAAACAATTTTTAAAATAATTGAAAATCTGAAACGATCTCAAAAAATTTTAATCAATATGTTAATTTTTGAAGATTTCAAAATAAAATTTGGTAGTTTTTTAAGGATTTTGAAAGGTTTTAGGATAACAAATTAATTTTCTTAAGATGTCTGGGAAAATTTTAAATGATTTTTTTACGTTTAAAAATTAATTTCAAGAGATTATTTAACAAGATTTTAAAACATTTCGAAAGATTTTCAAAATTTTCAAAGAAGAACGATTTTAGGGCAATTTTTTTTATTTTAAAAGATTTTAAAAAAAGGGGTAATTCCATTAAAAAATATATATATTATGGCTTTGTAGAAGTTAAGAGAAAATTAGAAAAAATTTTAACTTTTGAAAGATTCTGGAAAATTGATAAAATATTTGATAATTTCTTTGAAACTTCTACAAGTTTGAAATATCTTTTAAACTGTCTCAAATTTGTCGTAAATCATTGAAAAAATGCTCTAAAATAAAAAGGCTTTCTTAAAAATTGTCTAGATACTTTTTTAACATATTCGAAATCTTCAAAAATCTTTTCGAATTTTCTCAAGAAACCTAGGAAAATTATATTTATATAACCTTAAAAACGAATAAACTGAAAAAATAAATGGTTATTCAAATTATAATTTGGTTGAAATTTTATTCTCTCCTGACTGAAAAATCTTGTTTGGTTGAAAATTCAACTATTTTGTTTTAAATTCGTCTTTTTCAGTTGAATTAGATTGTTTTTGATTAAACATTAGAATGTTCTGGTTGAAATATCAACTATTATATTTTTTATTGAGACTTCATCTTTTTGGGCTAAAAATTAAACTATTTGGTTGAAAATTAACGTGATTCACTTGAATTCACTGTAATTCAATTAGATTCAGATTCCAGGTTTTCATTAATTAGAATTGGCTTTAACTAATTTGCAAATTGCTACACCATTTTCAATTCAATGAGATTAATTCGGAAAAAATTCATTTGAACTTTCTTCACTTTTTTTTCTGAATTTACCTAAATCAATTAGAAATTGTTTTAAATTCAATTGGATTCACTTAAATATGAGTTCACTTTGAAATTTAATCAAAAGCAGTTTATTTCACCAGAAGTTTCAGAAGTAACTCAGATTCTAATTGAATTTTATATCATGGAATTTAGTTGAACTCTCTCGTATTAAATTGAATTCACTTATTTACTATAATTTGCATGAATTAACTAGAATTTCCTTGAATTGCCTTGAACTTAATTCAATACACTTTTATTTCGACGAAATCACAACTAATTTTCTACGGATTAATTGGAATTCAAAGTTCATCGAGGAATTAAAACTCGTTCCATGAAGCCGACCAGGAAATAAGATATGCAATAATATCTGTGAAATTCCAATTATTCAGTTAAAAAAATAATTGCTGCGTGAAAAGGTGAACTTATGGTGAACTACAAAATATATATTACAACATTTTATGTTGAAAGGATCTTTATTTATTGCTTTCTCATGGAGAGAGGTTTGTAATGACTCAAATTTTCAAGTCTACTTTTTTTACATATTCCGATATAATTCAACCTCAGGAGCCCGAAAATACAATTTTCAAAAAATGTCCTTTTTGATATTCAAAATATGACAATACTATATGTAGGGTATTTGTTCGCGTTCTTGAGACGCATCGATTGATCTACAGTACTGTGTCTATCATGTTTGTTCGCGTCTTCGTGATGCGTCGAATGACCTATTGACGAACCTTCTGTGACTTCTCATGATCTAGCAATGCCGATTTCTGAATTAAAAAAATATATTGTTCATTTTGATATCATGAAAACTTTTTTAATATTGGGAATACAACAGTAATGTACATGATATATTTGTTCGCGTCTTCAAGCTGCATTGATTGCCCAAACTGAGAACCTTTCATGGCCTACCATAAGCTACCAATATCGTTTTTATATTTTTCAACAAAATTATTTTCTTTGAGATTTCAAGACGCGTGAATTGATCTATTGACATACTTTCGATGACTACAGTTGATTAATCAATAGCTACTTAGAATGTTAAAAAGAAGTTGAATTGTTTCTAGGAAGAAAACTTTGGTTTTTATTTGGAATGTAACACTACCGTAAGTTAAAAAGTTTTTCATTATAACAGAACATATCAATTGACAATTTGATGGGCTCTCTGATTTTCTGAAAATAAGATTTTCGGTAAGACAGAAACATAAGCTTAAAAAATATTGAAATTATCCATTTTTTTTCTTTTGTTAGGGAAAACCCCCATTTATGAGGGAACAAATTCATTCATTTTAATGGAATTATAACTTATAAAATGGAAATATTGAAAAATCAGCGTTTAACGTAAATATTTACAACTCTAAAATTGTAAACATTTGAAATTAAAAAAATTATTCAATCACTGAAAAATCAATTTCAAATAGTTGTATTTTTATCTATTTGGATTTTAAACAACACAATTTTCAACTTTTTAATTTCAAATCGTTCAATTTTTAGCAATTTATTCAGAATTGTTAGTAATTCCTAAAATATTTCATAATCATATTAGATGATTTATATAGGACAATTTTAAGCAATGATATAGGTTTAAAATTAAAAATTAAAGGAAAAGGAACAAACAAGAAGATTTCTATGATTCCAATTTCTGAAATTTCCCAATTTTAATCCTTTCAATTCAAAATACCGTTACGAAGTACTATGGATGTATAGAGTTTCTTACCTAACAAGAGAAAAATAATGGATACTTTCAATATTTTCAAGCTTATGTTTCTGTCTTACCGAAAATCTTATTTTTAGATAATCAGAGGGCCCAACAAAAAGTCAGTTAATTTGTTCTGTTAAAATGAACAACTTTCTGACTTACGGTAGTTTTATATTTCAAATTAAAACCTCATAAAAACAATGTAACTTTATTTAACTTTCTAAGTAGCTATTAATTAATCAAGAATGGTCATCGAAAGTTCGTCAATAGATCAATCCACGCGTCTCGATTACGCGAACAATTACATCAAATACAGTACTGTTATATTCCCAATGTCAAAAAAAACCTTTTATAAACAAGGAAAATAATTCTGTTAAAAGAATTTGAAAACGATATTCGTCGGTTATGGTAGGTCATGAGATGTTCCCCAATTGGGTAATCGATGCGTCTCGAAGACGCGAACAAATATATCATATACATTACTATTGTATTCCCGATATTAAAGAAGTTTCCTTTATATCAATAAGTTGAAAAATATATTTTTTAATTTATCAATCGGTATTGCTAGATCATTATAGGTCATAGAAGGTCCGTCAATAGGTCACTCAACGTGTCTCGAAAACGCGAACAAAAATGTCAGATACAGTACTGTAGTCTTCCTAATATGAACAAAGCTTTGCTTATATAAACAAAATAAACCATTTTGGTGAAAATTCATAAATCGGTACTGGTAAAAGTTCACATGAAAGTTTCAACAATAGTTCGATCGATGCGTCTCAAAGATGCGAACAAATACGCTGGATATCGTATTGTTGTATATTGAATATTAAAATAAGTTTTTCTCATATAAACAAGGTACATTTTTTTTAATCTCTAAATGAATGAGAAGACTACTTCTGAATGGCCGATCTGGCTCAAAATCCTATCAGACCTGAATATCAGCCAGAGCTACAATTCTTCCAAATTTAGATATATGGTGAACAGAAAAAGTTACACATACACATGCACACACATGAAGATTTTGAAAAAATTGCATTTTCGAACTCCTGGGGTCGAATTATATCAAAATATGTCAAAAAATTATAGATGGAAATTTAGGTCATTACAAACCTGCCTCTATGAGGAAGCTATTGTTTTTTTTATTGACTTTAAAACAATCAATATTTTGGAACATTTTCAAATGAAAAAAACCATTTTCAAATGCTTGCTTCTAAAATCTTCTTGTTTTTAAGGCTTGAATATTTATATCTCAAATTAATCAACTTAAAACTAACTAAAATTGACATCAAACAATTTAGAATATTTGTATCATTAAATATAAAACGGACTATCAGGGTTTCAATATGAAATTTTGCAATTTTGAACGACCTAATTCGGGAGTATTTCAATGACAAACATTTTGAATTATTAAGGTTATCAATTAAAAATTATTGTACATTATTAGCAGTCAAATTCTTAATATAAATCTAAAATATTTCATAGTCATTTTCTTATCATGAAACATTTTTATCAGTTATTATTAATGCTTATTTCCAACAGAAAGATCATGAAGAACCCTATTGTAGCTGTAATGAAAAGAACATTTTTTTAATTGATATATATAATAGTTATCGATTGTCGAAGGAAATAGTATCCGGTTGAAACCTACTAAATGCCTATTTTTACAAATAAATATTAAAAATGTTGATTTATTTACCTGAAGGTATTTATAGAAAAAATCAAAGCTTTCCTTTCATTGAAAAAAGAACCCTTAATTTTTAAAAATTCTCATTTGTTCATGATCTTCATTTTTGACCTTCCTTTTTTATCCTTCATTTTTGACCTCCTTGCTTTTCAATGAAAGAAACTATAGTTATAATTTGAAAATGTAGAAATTTTATAGTAATTGACACCGTTCAAAATTAAATGAATTTTAAATATTTTAAACCTTTAAAGTAGAACTATTCTAAAAACGTCAAAAATTATATGCTTTCTAGTGGACAGTTTAAAAATTATTCAATTCAAACTTCAAGCGTTAAAACTGGAACAATTCCAAACTTCGTTTAAAAATTGAAAAATTCTTGAATTAGGATCTTAAAGCAATAATTTGCACATACAATAATTCATTTTCAAAATCAAGGGGACAGATCGGATGAATGGTAGATTACAATAGTCAATATTTATATTTATTTATTTTCGTCGTTGTTGCTATGAAATTATAACAACATTATGTGATACTTCAAAACATACTAACTTACTAGCATACTTTAAAACATACTAATATTCCAAAAACTAATTTTTACAAGTAATTAAATTCTGGTAACAAAATTTCTATTGTAAATTTTACGATACATTTTATAAACAAACGCGTTGTATCCCAATGAAATCTTCCATTTCACCAGCTCTTCCAAACTTGGTTCCTGAACGAATTGAACATAAAACTCTTACACAAATCCCTATGAAGTCACTTTCTTTTTTCGCTATGTTGATGATATCTTCACATGTGTGTGTACCTGATGATCAAATTGATGATAGTGTTACTAGATTCAACAATTACAACCAAAACTTAATTTTACAGTTGAAGTGGAAAATGACCATCAAATCAATTTCTTAGATCTTACTATCATCAGAAAGGATGAAGGTGTTATCACAAATTGGTTAAGGAAACCCACATGGTCAAGCAGATGTTTAAATTTTCTCTCATAGTCTGAGGTTGATTATATAGTTAGTGTCATCAATAACAGGATTGATAGATCTATTAAGTTATCACGTAACAGTTTGATAAATGATAATATATACAGCTAATCAAAAACACTTGAAAAATTAATGATTATCCAAATTCTTTCTTTGATAAATATGTCAACAAAAGATTGGATCTTATCGATTTTAAGAATGCTAATCATCCGGCTCATATGACACAAAGTAACAATTTCTCCAGTCTTGATAGATTTTTAGTTCTTCTATTCACATCTAAGATATTTTCAATTGCTTCAGTAACTTAAAAGATTCTATTATAAAAAATAATAGAACACATATTATTCATCTAACTGACTTCTGGCTATGACAGTTGATATATTGGTCATTCTGAAAGATATTTTTATGTAAGTATTGGGAAACATAAAAATGATTGCAAACATTATCGCGGCACAGCCCTTGTTCAACACTCACATAGTTTTGATCACAATTGTGATTTTAAATACGCAAAAATTAGTAGCATTGGGTTTAACTGCAGGAAAAGACTTTTTAGAGAAATGTTCCTCATATTTGAAAATCAAAACTCAATAAATTTGAGATCTGTTACACAAAATATTAGTAATCTTTATATTGATTTAATAAAAATACTTGCGATGTTTAACAATTTTTGCTTTCTGGTTATCATGTTACTGTTTCTCCATTCAATTTTATAGCTCTCTTTGCTCTACTTTTAACTGTTTATTATATACCTTTACACATCTCCTCAGAACCAAGTTTCACTTAAAACAGCAGGCTAAAGTTTGTACCCTAGAAATTATTTTTTGGGGATGCCTCTTGAGTATTCTCACCCAAAATGAAAAGAATTGTTAGGCCCCCTTTTAAAATGACTCGATATTTGTTGTTACATTCTCATCATAATGAGAAAGTATTGGTTTTATGTGAAAAATGACTTTCGCGGATTCCATCAAATGTCGACGTTTTGAGGCCGCCTGAGTCAGAAAAAATGGTTTTTACGTCGGTGTCTGTCTATCTGTCGTTGTCGCTGTCGTCGTCGTCGTCGTCTGTATATCGGATAACTTTTGAAAGACTAATCGGATTAGATTGTGCTTTGGCACACAGTTTGAGGGGGCAAAAAGAAGAATCGAGTTCGTTAGCCAGCCATTTTGGATGAAAATTCAAAAAGTTAGAGCATTTTCAAAAATTTTTAGACCACTTTTTTCCAAATTTTAAAATTATATGTGCGGGCGCTTATAGTACTCGAAAATCTAAACAATTTATCCTTACGACTTTTTTTGATAAAAAGAAAATTGTCCGAGTTACAGCATTTTCAAAATCCCCCCAAAAAAGCGAAAAGTAACATTTTCGGCCAAACAACGCACGATACGAAAAAAAGTCAAGATAGGAAAAGTGTTTCTTTTCGCACGTCCTACAAGATTATCATAACGACTTTTTGAATTTTCTTGAAAAATCAAAAATTCGTATTTTTATTGCACAAGAAATAATGAAAAATCAAAAAAATCAATTTCACGGTCAAACTATGCAAGATACGACAAATCATCACTAGACTAAAATTGTGCATTCAAAAAAGATCTACACATTTCTCATGGGTCACTTTTTGATAGGATGTGCAGTTTTTGTTTTATTCGTAAAAAATAACATTAACAGTGAAAAAATTGGCCCGATAAGCGGGCACATTCTCATCAAAACTTTGCTTATTTACTTTATTTTTCATCTCGGGTGTGTTTTTTCACAATATTTCATTGTTTTTATGTTCTCAATACTATTTCTAACGATTGAAACAATAAAATATAATAATAATTCAAACAATTTATTCTGACTGAAAATCTGACTTTTATTTCAGAATGCGTTTTGATCTTTGTTTACTAAAATAATTTCTGTGAAAAAATTCGACTATTACATTTATATTTCAAGAACTATGTTCCAAATAGACGAAATGAATATATATATATATATATATATATATATTAAAAAAAAAAAAAGAGTTATTGGTTCCTCGTTTAGAGGTGGGCCGAGAATGCGCAGATGGAAACATATGAACTCCTATCTAATACAACGCTGCTGAAGACTGGTGACCTTCTCAGTATAAAACATCAACCAATTGCGACTCTCTCGGTTTCCATTCCTTGTCCTCGCCCCGCCCCTCCCCCCGTAACAGAAGTTTTGGTGGGACTGACGTAAGAACTGGACTCTCCACTATACGACGAATCACTACTTAACTTGGGCATGATTTCGACTCGCAAAACAAATTTCGCGCATAAAGGTGGTAGTTGGGTGTACAATCTAAACATGAATAATACAAACAATAAAGTAGCCTCGGAATGGACTGAAACTTTGATTGAGGTTTTGAAATATGGTCAGGAGTAGATAGGGAATCACATGGTAGTCAAGGGGTCGGTTTGATTATGAATGAAAAAGCAAGATATATGTTCCAAAAAACGACTTAAATACTTTTTTTCTCCCCTTTTCAGATACTTGGAAAAAAATCTTTCTGATTGTAGGATTTATTATAAAGATACGGAAATATACGCTGAAGTAAAGGAATTACCTTCTTCATTTTAAATCAAATACAACTTTAGTCATTTTTATCTGAAGAACATTGATTTTTTTGGAAACCAACAAGTAATAAGTGAAGTTTTCTCTGATAGAAACATTTAATTTTGCGTGCAAAAAAATTTCCCACGTGATTAATATTGATTGACCTTCCCCTTTCTCTTAGATTTTGAAAAATGTGTAAAAGACATGAGCTTTTGTTAAATTCTACATTGTTGGTGTAATTTATGTTAAACTTCTGACGAGCAAAAAACAAATTTCCGAATAATTAAAAAAAAAAGAATTTTCTAGCATAAATATTTCTGATGATATGACATCTTAAAGAGATTTTTCAGTAAACAAAACGTTAAATCTTTTTTTTTTCGGACAATATCTTGTCCCCTATACATCCTACATTGAAGTTGTTTGAACATAAATTAAAGCAGATGAAATAATTTTTGAGACTAAAAAAAATTGATTCTAGCGCGTACAGAACATCAGTTATAGTCTCTTATAGCAGGCTGCTTTTTGTGGAATTCTTTTTGCGATTTGAATAATCGAATTTTTGTAACTGTTTTGTTTCAGTGCAACCATTCAATGAATATCTTATTCACTAGTGTCAAGCAAAAACTCATTTATTGTATGAATGCATTAGAAAGATATAAAGTAACAATAAATGATTTATACATTACCTCTAAATGACGATTTTAAACTTGGACTTCTGAGGATTCTCTTTTCCAAACATGAGCGTGGAAGAAAGTAGTGAAAAGTACTGATGCAGTACATACAAAATAAGTTTTAAATAAAAAATGCGATCTATAATAAAATTTCACTAAAGGCAACCTGCTATAAGAGAGTATAACTGATGTTCCTTAAGAGCTAGAATCAATTTTTTTTTTAGTTTCAAAGATAATTGAATCTGCTTTGATTCATTCTTTAACAAATCTAACAAAGGATGTACAGGGGACAAGATATTGTTCGAAATGAAAAAGACTTAACGTTTTCTTTTTACTGAAAAATATATTTAAAACGTCATAACTTCAGAACTATTTATGCTAGAACTTTTTTTTTAATTGTTCGGAAGTTTGTGAATCTTTTTTTTTTTGCTCATCAGAAGTTCAACGTAAAATGCACCAAAAACGTAGAATTTAACCAAGAACCATGTCTTTTACACATTTTTCAAAATGTCAAAGGGAGGAGAAGGTCAATCAATATGAATCACGTGGGAGCTTATTTTTCAAGCAAAATAAAGGTTTTTATGAGAGAAAACTTTACTTATTACTTGTTTGTTTCGAAAAAAACCACATAAATTGATCAAAAAACAACAGATATCGAGTTATTTTAAAAGGCGGCCTAATGATTTTTTTCTCATTTTCGGTAAAAAATACTCAAGAGGCATCCCAAAACATAATTTCTAGGGTACAAACTTTAGCCTGCTCTTTTGAGTGTAACTTGGTTCTGAGGAGGCGTGTTTACATTTGTACCATTGTATTTTTTTCCATTAATTCTATCTATGGATTGAGTATGATATGTGAGTACTCTACCATAATATTTAACAATTTCTAAAATTCGCTCTCAATCCACAAATATGCTTTTTATCTCTGTTGGTTCTTTTACCATTTTTTGGTTCCTTTGCCAATTTTTCTCTCTTTTTGATAAATTTTTCTAATCAGATATGTTCAATTTTCGTTTTTTTTAATATCTGTTTTCTGTTTAGGAACAGCTGATGTTTTGTTGTATACTTCGGAAGAAAAACTTTTATGAAACTGATGATGCTTGTTCTTGTTATCGAATCAAGTGAAACTTTTTTCATATGTTTAATTTCAAAAACATGTTTGGAATTATAGCTCAATATAGGAGCTTTTTGATAGACCAGAAGATCGACCATTTTTTCGACCTCTCACATTCTGCGTACACTGGTCGACACGAAATGAACATCGGATTATATTATGTGATACTTTTGGACATTTTAAATTATTTAACTTGGAGAAGTTTCTGGTTATTCCTGATCTAGATGAATGGAGATACATTTGTTAATCTGCTGGACTTTCATTTTGTTAAATAAAAAAAGTCGTACCAAAAGAGAAACAATCTCCGCGGCTGAGAAAGCGAAAAGTGCACCATTCTTCATTCACCGCATATGCTAATAGACACACCTGCTTCTAGAGATACGATATTATTCCGAAAGCACAGTTAAAGATAAAGAATGGTTCATGCCAAATAGTCTGGAAAGCGAAGATTCTTCAAGAACTATTATTTCCCACTTAGTCTCGATTATCGAGTAAAACACTCCACTGGGAAATGAAATCATTTCACATTACAATGAATTACACGACTCGCGTATCAAAAGAAATGATGAGAACATGTCAAATTTTATAGGAGATTCGCAGGTAGAAAAAATATGTATAGTCTATCGATAGTTTATTTACAAACTAAAAATTATATATTATCCATCGAAAAATATATTTTTTTAAATAAGGCTATCTATTATGTAAAAAATATATGTAAAACAAAAACAGGGACAATATTTTTGATAAATTATGAGAGTTAATATCTGAAATGATGAATCTTCAACAACAAAAATTAATTTTTATCAGAGTAGTTCAACTTCCAACTAAGTATTTCACTTAAAAAAAAGGTGAATTTTTAACGAATCATGCAATAGTTGATAAAATTCAACCTAAAAAGATTTTTTAAATAAAACAGTGATATTTAACCAGAAACATTGAATCTTTTATAAATTAGTTGAATCTTTAACGAAGACAAATTAAATTTCAACCAAACAGATGCATTTTTAACAAAAAAAGATCAAATTTCTACCAAGAAAATTAATTTTATACAAAAAAGATGAATTTTGAACAATACAGTGAACTTTTTAACTGTAAATGTAATAAAAATGTAATAAAGAAGCATAATCCAAAGAGATGAATTTTCAAATAAAATGATGAATCTTCAATAAAAAAAAAAAAAGAATTTTCAACAAAGTAGTTTGACTTTCACCCAAATAGTTGAATTTTCAACAAAATTCATGAATTTTCAACCGATATTAATTAATTAATTAAAACATTAACTTGCAACAACAAAAAAAAAATTTTAACAAAATAGATTAATTTTTAATCAAAGAGATGCGCTTTCATCCAAAATGATGAATCTTCAACTGGAATAGTTGAATTTTCAACCCAACGAAAATTTTCAGCAAATAGTACATTTTCAGTCAGAGAGATGAATTTTCAGTTGAAATGATGAAGCTTCTACCAAAAAAATTAATTTTTAACACATTAGTTTGTACTTTAAGCCGTATAGTTAAATTTTGAAACAAAAAAGGTTTTGAAAGATTTCAGAAAATTTGATACAAAATGTAGATTATTAAAGAGTTCGAAAAACAATATTGAAACTTTTAGAGATATTGAAAGTTTTCAAAAGAATACAAATTTTTTCCTAAGATTCATGGAAAAATTTTTTATTATTTTTAATTTTGAAAAATTAAATTGAAGAGAATAGTTAACAAGATGTCGAAAATTGTCAAACAATATAAAAATTAATGAAGAATTCGAATCATTTTAAAAGATATTCAGAAGGTTTAAAAGTTTTGAAAAGATAAAAAATCCCTCTTTTTTCAATTGGTTATTTTTGTCTCTAATGAGCCGAAAAGTGAGGTGGTCTAGAAGTCTATTTTTTAATTTTGAATCTTTTTCATGCTCATTTTGCATAAAATTATTCATGATAAAATGGATTTCTGTTCTATCTTAATTTTAAAATTATTAAATAGAGACACTAAACAAAAGATTCGTTCCAATTTGTAGGGGTTTGTTCATGAATATTTTCTGATTTCTTTTAATTGAGTCTGAATATTTTTAACTCAATTTCTTGAAAGAAATCTTTTTATTAAAAAATTTTGTTTGTAATAAGTTTGCACTAAATATAGCAATTTTAGAAATATATATGAAATATTTTTGGATTATTTCTTTTTCCTATTTGTGAAATTGTAGTAATCTAAATGAATTGGATTGAATCACCCAAAAACATTAGATCTGGGCACTATGATCTTTTTCCATCTTTAATATTCATAATTAAGTTATTTTCAGGTTTTATATATATATATAAAAGGATAAATGTTTATATTTATACATGATATATATTTGAAATATTAAAAAATAAAAAAAATAAAAAATGTCTTCCTGGTACTTATCAAAGATAAGGTTGCTAATAGGATGTACATAATTTACTATTTATATATTACCCAGATACTTATCAAAAATAAGTTGTTATGCCCTCGTTGCCTATAAACAAAGGTATTCTGAGGAAGATGCCATATACACAAGATGTGAGCATAATTTTTTCTTATGTGCCAATGAGTACTTTGTTATAATCTTATGCTGGATTTTCTATCTAAAAAATTTTTTTACTTATGTCTTTTATTTTCAGATCACATTGGATATCTTATTTTTGTGTTCATTTCTGAATAATTGATAATGATTTTTGGAACGTTTTCTTATATTTTGTGTTTCTCTCAATTCTGTAAGAAAAATTTTTGGTAACATGTGCATTTTATGATTTTTGGGTTAATCTCGAGAGGACCGCTTGAAAACTATGTCACTTGTCCGAAAAGCTATAAAAATAAAAAGGGTCTTTTCTTCTTTTCTCTCTCTCTCTCTCTTTCTCTTAAAAAATGGGAGGAAACGATCTCTAAAATATTTTCATGCTTTGAGAGTTTTCGAGTTGAAAAATAAATTTAGTTTGCCTCGGTTCTTTGAATCTTCACCACGTAATTTTTGTTAGCGATATTTTCATTTAAAATAGTTGTTTCTTTTCAATATAAATTTAAAACAAAAATTTCCGCAATTTTTCGTTACTGTTTTCTTTCAAAAAATTTTTTTAATCAGTATCGGGGTTAATAATATTCAGGTCATAATAATCATCTTTCTTCTTTTTAATTTAAAATATTCTTTGAATTTTAAATTGTTTTCTAATTCTTATTATGAATAATAATGTTTGTATACCTTTGTCAATTTTTCACTAATGAATACAAAATTTTGATTAATTAATCCTTTTTTTAAAGAAAAGTGATTAGTGTTGTGTTTGTATATGTGTATGTGAGTGTACACTTATATATATATATATTATTTTTATCGGCAGGTATTATGTTTCTGATTTTTCCAAATTGGCATAATAATATATTTTTGTCATACCTTGTAGTTTCCTATAAATAATCCCTGGTGAGGGAGTTTAAATTGACTCCGAAACATGTTGGTTCCTTGGTAATATAAAAAAGACGGATAAAAGAAAAAGTGAGAGGTTGGTATTTTTGGTTGACTTTTTCTCCTTTTCTCCCTCTTTTTTCAATTGGTTATTTTTGTCTCTAATGAGCCGAAAAGTGAGGTGGTCTAGAAGTCTATTTTTTAATTTTGAATCTTTTTCATGCTCATTTTGCATAAAATTATTCATGATAAAATGGATTTCTGTTCTATCTTAATTTTAAAAATAACTTAACAATTGGAAAAATGTCCAAAAATTGTATTTAAAAAAATGTAAATTTTTTAAGATTTCGAAAAAAATGTGGAAGCTTTTCAAGAATTATTGAAAGATTTCAAGGGGAAAAAATATTCCTTAAGATTCCAGGGATTTAAAATTTTTTAAAAAGATTTCATCACATTTTAAAAGATTTCTGAAAATTACTAAAATCTCATTTAAGTTTCAATTCAAGTGTTCAAAAACTTTTAACAAATAAATATTTATTGGACATTTTTATTTTTTCTATCGAAAATTATTTTCCCCTGGAATGCAAAACAACACGCGCACGTAGCGCGCGATTGATGATGCTAGTAATTATTAAATTTAAATGAATTTTTTTAAATAGAAAATTAATCCTTTCCAACCTAGAAATGATCAGTATTACTATAAATTAGCATTACATTTTTATTCAGACTATTTACATTAATTCAAAAAGATGAAAGAAAGCAAAATGTTTTAAGTTTTTTATAAACTTTAATGTTGTGCACGGTTGTACATAAAACAACTGCTTCTTTATAAACGGAATCAATGAACTAATTGAAGGGAGTACTGACTGCTATAAAACATGAATAAAATTTTATAATAAAGTCGTAATCACACTCGATAAAATTAGTGAATCACGAATGTTGCAAAACTCTACAGTTCTTTTGAGTAATTTTGTTTATAAAAGAAAAATAATGAAATAAAATAAAAGTAATAAATAAAACAAAATAAAAACCTGGCTAATGGAGGTAATATCTTCCTTACTTCAATAAAAAATTCACTATCTTTTAAACTAGAATAAAAAGCGGAACTATTAAATGAACTTCGAAACTCTTTTCTATTACATAAGCTTAAAAATAACAAAAAATGATATTAAATCAACAATCAAGACCGTATTACTGCAAAAGTCTCAGTTATAAAGTTGCGCTAGGAGCAATAAAAATGTCATCTCGTGGGTTAAATTTTTACTTCAAGTTTAACAATTTTTGTTTGTTTTTAATACAGACAAAAAAAAAGATTTTTTCCTTTTTTTTCAAAGAGTTTTTTATTCTTTCGTAAGGATGAATTTTTTCAATTTTTCATTAAATATTTATATTTGAGACCGTTTTCAGTTCATCAAATTTTTTGTATGATACTTCTTTACTCATTTTTTAATGTGTAATAGCACTTTATAAACAATAATTTAAAATATGTAAAACAAAGAATTTAATTTATTTCAAAAAGGGCTTGATGCTTATTTTTCTTTAAATATTTAAAACGTGTAAATCTATTCAAAAGATATAAACAATAGAGGAAAGTCGAGTTCAAAAGCGCTTTAATAACCTTAATGATAAAAGCGATTTTCTGTTATACAAAAACCGCCATAAAATGCATAGTTTTGCTTTTTTCCTATTCTTTCATAATATTTTTTTAATCAGTTTTCATTGCGGAATAATACTTTCTAATTCCTAAACAATAATTTGAAATAGGTAAAACAATGAATTGAATTTCACTTAGTCCGGAAAGGGCTGCAAAATTGTTTTCTTCAAATATTTATAACGTTTAAAAACTATCGAAAAGTAATGAAAAGTAAAGAAAAATTGAGTGCAAAAACGCTTTAACAACTTTAATGACAAAACATCATATTTTGCTATATAATAACCTCCATAAAAAACCGACCGTTTTTAATTAATTAAATTCGTTGATGATGTTTTTTATTGAGTATTTAATGAGAAATAACTCTTTCTAGACAATAATATGAAATATGCAAAACAAAGAATTTAATTTCTTCAAAAAGGGTCTTATACTTTTTTTTTTCTTTTGACATTTAAAACGTTTAAATCTATCGAAAAGTAATACACAATAAACAATAAAGAAAATTCGAGTGCAAAAATGCTTTAATAACCTTAATGACAAAAAACATTTTTTGTTATATAAAAACTACCATAAAACACACAGTTTTCAGTTTGTCCAGTTTTTTAATAATACTTTTTTACTAAGTTTTTAATGAGAAGTCACACTTTCTAAACAATAATTTAAAATATGTCAAAGAAAAAATTTTATTTTTTGTATTTCAAAAGGGTCTTGATACTCTTTTTCTTCTTTAAATCTCTCCACAAGTAGTAAATAATAAACAATAGAGAAAAGTAGAGTGCAGAAACACTTTGATTACTTTAATGACATAAACGATTTTCTCTTATACAAAAAGCATAATAAAATGCATAGTTTAAAATTTTTTCTAATCTTTTATAATACTTTTTTACTCAGTTTTTGTTGTGGAATAACAATTAAAGGGTGCTAGTGCAGAACTAGATAACCAACAGAATGGGAATTTTTTAAAACCTAAAAAACATTATGTAAACTTGATATAACTATTTGTAGATAAAAAAAATGTCCACTTTCAAACAAAAATATTGTTGGATTGAGCCCAAGAAAGTTTTATTTTAAAAAAATTATCAAGATTCGTGGCAATGGATATGGGAAGTGACAATCTCAGAGTGATACTAATTTAAAATTGGACCAGGCCTGACTGCGGATTGCGATAACAAATTCAATTCTCCTTTTAAAAATAAAATGAAATCGTGCTTCCTAGAGATCAAGTTCCTGAATGCGGGCAAATAAAGCTTGATGTAAAAAAGTTAGCCAATTATCAGAAAAACGACCGAGAATTTTAAGATCAAAATTTCATTGGTTTTCAAAATCGAATTTGAATAGTGATTAGAAAAGGAATTTTCAATTTTCTGCAAAAATAAAAAATTGCTTCCGATATATAGAGATGCTGAATGAGAATAAAGAATGTTTGATCCAAAAAAATTACTCGGACCCGAGAAAATAAAAATTTAAGATCGCTATAGTACAATATGAAAGACTTTTTTCGCTAAAAAGCCGAAAAAAAGGAGAAAATATACCATCTTTCTTTACTAAATGATAACAATTTTAAAAAAATCAAAGCTAAAAGCTTGAAAAAAATTATTATCTTCTTAAAATCTTAAATAATTGTAACTAAAATTATTAATCAATTTTGTCTGTCTTAATTATTGTCTAGGAAAACGATATTTTAAAATAATTTTTTTACCTAAATGTTTATTTGATTTTTTGAATATTTTTCACGCAATAAACCCATTTTTCCGAACACTGATTTAAAATATGTTGAAAAAAAAATTTTATTTGAATTTTTCTACTTCAAACAGTGCTTGATACTTTATTTTCACTTTGAGTATAAAATACTTTGAAATCCTCAGAGAAAAGTATGATGTAAAAAGTCCTTTTTTGCCAAAATAAATTGTAAAATTGATTTAAATTACGGTAGTTACGAGATGTTGAATTTTAGCATCACATTTTTTTAAATTATTAATATTTCTGAAACCATAAATCTTTCATTGAACCTTGGAGTTATTGTAGACAAAAGTATGCGCATCAATATCATAATAGAGAAAAAATTGTTTTTAAAATGTTGACAAAAGAAAAGTACAAACAATTGTTTAATTCAATTTTTTTCGTTATTGCATCTTGTAGCTAAGAATGATGTACAGTGTATTTCAGTAAAAGAAAAAATTATAATTTTCTAAACAAATTTATGAACAATACCCATTTGTTCGTCATTTGTAATGATTAGCTATTTGAAATCGATATCATTCGTATGACATATGACAGATAATTAATTTGCGCTGATAATTGGTTAAGAATATCTACTGTTCAGCAATTATTTGAACAATTTTGCTAAACAAATGCGCATTTTGACCATTTTTTCTTGAATAGGCCTAATTTTTCTGCAGAATCAACTAGAAAGACATAAACAAATGTCAAAATCTACCTTTGCTATAAAACTTGTTTATATCATTAACTATTTTTGTTAATTTAAAGATAAAACAAATGTTCACTGCCGAGTTGAAGCGTTGTTGAATTAAGGCCAAGAAAGTTTAATCAAAAAAAGTTATCCAGGTTCGAGGAAATGGATGTGGAAATTGAGAATCTCAAAGTGACACTAACCTAAAATTGGACCAGACTTAAGTGCGGATTGCGAGAAAAAATTTAATTTTTTGTAAATGTAAAAACTTTCTTTCAATATATGGAGATGCTAAATCAGAATAGAAAATGTTTGATTCAAATAAATTATGCTGTTTCAAGAAAATCAAAACTGAAAAACGCGATATGACAGACATTTTTTTGCTAAAAGTCCAAAAAAAAAGATGAATTTTTTCCATAAATGATTATAATATCAAGAAATTTCAATGCTAGAAAGTTCATTCTGTATTTTTGCACTAAAATTTTTCAAGTAATTGCTAAATGGAAGCTATTCCTATATGTTAAATTGATTTATAGCCGGTTATAATATCACTGAAAAGTTAAACTAAAAAAGTTTAGGCTTTGTTGTTATATATAACAAAATTATCAAATTTTAAATTAATATCTTGCTTGTAAGGAAATTTTTTCTCTTTCTCAAATAACATATTTATTCTAATTTATTATTTAAAAAATTTGAAACTTCCAGTTTGGAAACTTACCTACTCTGGTCTTAAAATTGAATTTTGAAAATATTAGGTTGCAAACATTTTTAAACTAAAAGCTCGTCTTTTAAAACAAATCAAAAATATAATAGAAAGTATAAAATAATAATAAAAAGAAAATATTTTAAAAAATTACAAGAGACTGACCACTAAAATTAAATTTCTTCAGAATAAAACCAATATATGGGCATGCTTTATCGGAATAAAAAATTTTCCATTCAAATAATTTATGGTGTTTCAAGAAAATCAAAATTGAAAAACGCGATATCACAATATAACAGATATTTTTCGCTAAATATCTGAAAAAAATAATAATTTTTTTCAATAAATGATGATAATATCAAGAAATATCAATGCCTAATGTTTAAGTAATTGCTAAATAGCAGCTATTTCTATATGTTAAATTGATTTATAGCTGGGTTTCATATCACTGAATAGTCAGACTAAAAAAAGTTTAGGCTTTGTTATATATAT
>CAKNYM010048621.1:108670-194148 GCA_932195095.1 Andricus curvator
TTTATATCAGGTTTTAATAAATTTGAAAGTCTTTAAATGAGTGGTACGTGTCGGGCGGTTTTGTCCAAAAATGTGCTCTTTCCCCACTGTGCGACACTGGGAGAGAAGCGCGGTGGCAGCGCACGGTCCCACTAAAATGAGATTATCTCGTGACCTAGAAGAGTCACCATCAATTTTTTTTTTAAATTAAAGGTAAAATTATAAGGAATTGAATTTTCTTAACAAGAAAAGAAACATTTTTTCCCTTCTTGACGAAAAACTGAATTCAAAATTTTTTTGGACATTTTTTTGGTCAAAATTGAAAAAAAAAATTTTTTTGGAATTTTTAATTCAAAGCGTATAATTTTATCTACAACACCTACAATTTTTATTGAAATTCGTTCAATGGTTTTAGAAATATAGATATTTAAAAAAAAAGTGATGCCGAAATTCAACATGGCGTAACTCCCGTAATTTTGAAAATTTTCAAAAATAATTTTGCTTTAGCCAGAATGAAATATCCAGTTACTCGTTACACTTGAAAGACTTGCGGCGATTTCTAACCAAAAATACATCAAAATCCATCACCTGTCCATTGATTTTTGTCCCACTATAATGACGACAACTGCCGATAGAAAAACATTTTTGGACTTTTCATTGGTCAAAATATTGAAAAAACTTTGCTCGGTATTATGCTATAATTATACTAGTAATTTACAAAATTTTCAAAAATACTTCAGACACGAAGTGTGTCTCATAGATAACTATAACTTCACCAAGTTTCATTAAAATTCGTTTCACAGTTTCCGAAATATCGATAATTGAAAAAAAAGGATGCCAAAATTCAAGATAGCATAACTCTCGAAATTG
Organism: Andricus curvator; assembly: GCA_932195095.1. Lineage (NCBI taxonomy): Eukaryota > Metazoa > Arthropoda > Insecta > Hymenoptera > Cynipidae > Andricus > Andricus curvator. The sequence goes on from CAKNYM010048621.1 coordinate 109,520, forward strand.
AGAAAAAAATTTTAGTTCCTTTGGACACCAAGTGTCTCTTATATACAACTATAATTTCACAAACTTCCTTTTAAATTCGTTTCACAGTTTCAGAAATATCGATAATTGAAAAAAAATTTGATGCCCCAATTCAACATGGTATAACTCCCGTAATTTGACAAATGTTTAAAAATCCTTTGGACACCAAGTGTGTCTTATAGACAACTATAATTACACTAAGTTCCATCAAAATTCGTTTCACTGTTTTAGAAATGTCGATAATTAAAAAAAATGTGATGACAAACTTCAACATGGCATAACGCCTGTAATTTGAATTTTCTTCAAAAATCCTTGGGACACCAAGTGTCTCTTATATACAACTGTAATAACACCACATTTAATTAAAATTCGTTCCGCAGTTTTAGAAATATCGATAATTAAAAAAAATGTGATGCCAAAATTCAACATGGCATAACTCCTGTAATTTGGAAAACAATTTTAATCCTTCGGACACCAAGTGTCTCTCATATACAACTATAATTTCACCAAGTTTAATAAATATTTATTTTACAGTTTCAGAAATATCGATAGTTAAAAAAAATGTGATGCCAAAATTCAAAATGACGCAGATCCAGATATTTTTTATGTACACTGGTCCGTTTGCTATTCTATTTCAGTTAATAATAATTGCAGAATAATTGTTTAAATATTAGTTAAAAATCTTAAGGAAATAAAACAAAAAAGGGCTTTGTCTACAATCAGGAAAATATTTAAATTGAAAGTGTCAATGTAATTGGAAAACAGAGAGAACAAATAGCGCGCGCCTATTACGCGTTTAATTATCTCCTTTGTTATTAAAATAATCATCAATTATTAGAATACTTGACATTAAAATATTTCTACAAAATAAATTGAAATTTATGACTTTCAATTTAACAATCTAGATTAGAAACTTTAAATTGGAAATTTTATATTTAAAATCTGTTCCCTTATAAAAAAATTTATTGTAGAAGAATGAATCTAGAGTTAAAAACGGGCCGGATTTGGACCCATTAGTGTTTTTATTACCGTCCAAAGCTCCTCTTCCCCAATTTCATGGTTACGAAACCGTTACAGAAATAAATCGACGCGTCGAAAGTCTGGAGAAAATGTAAATTTCTCGGAGATCCGTGAACTTGATGAGGACGAATGTTGGACCTTCCTGGCTCAGAAGTACGTGACGGAATCTTTTGATCTTTTCGATTTTATTCTCGTCCATTGTGATCTTGACATTCGAAAATTAAAATAGAGGCTATGCTGAACCGGTTTGAAGAAATTTCACTCTTTCTCGTGGCCTTGCAAAGGCGCTCTTTTCGGTCTAATTCACCGATACCCTTTCATGACGAACACTTTCCATTGTGTAACGGATTTTTTAGCAAGCACTTCTCCATCTCTAAAATGATTTTTGCACATTACTAATCACTTCAAAAAGAAACAATGACTCTACAGTTTTGCGAAAAACAACAACTGGAGGCGAAAAATGATCTACTGTTTTCACAACTAGATATTTAAACAAAAAATTATCTTGTTTATACGAGAAAAACTGTTTTTGTATTTAAAATACAACAATACGATATCTAGTGTATTTGTTCGCGTCTTCGAGATGCATCGATTGACCTATTGATGAACCTTTTATTACCCACCAGTACCGAGTTATGAAGTTTAAAAAAAAATGGTTTATTCTGTTTATATGAGAAAAACTTTTTTGATATTCAAAATACAACAACACGATATTTTATTTCTTCGCATCATCAAGGCGCATCTATCGACATATTGTTGAACCTCAACCAACCAGTACCGAATTACGAAGTTTCAAACTTTGTGTATTCTGTTCAAATCGATTGTCCAATTAAAAACCTTTCATGACCTACCAAAACCTACTAATATCGTTTTTAAATTTTCTGACAAAATTATTTTTCTTGTATATAAGAGGATTTTTTAAATTGGGAATATAACAGTACTGTATTTGATGTAATTGTTTGCGTCTCCGAGACGCTTGGATTGATCTACTGACGAACTTTCGATGACCGTTCTTGATCAACCAATAGTGACTTAGAAAGTTTTAAGAAAAGGTAAAATTGTTTATATGAGGAAAATTTTTGTTTTAATTTAGAATATAACTAGTATAACACTACCTTAAGATAAAAAGTTGTTCATTGTAATAGAACACATCGATTGATATTCTGATGGGCTCTGATTTTCTGAAAATAAAATTTTCGGCAAGACAGGAAAATAATCTTGCAAAATATTCAAATTCTCAACTTTGTATTTTGTTGAAAAAACCTTCCTCTATGAGGAAGCAAAGTGCTCATAAAATAAGCACAAATAATTACACCCATACTGAATACACCCATAGTACTTCGCAGAGGTATTTTAATATTGTAACGAGATTTGGTTATTTATTTAAATTTTTTGTTTCATATTATTTATTATTCAACCACCTTTATTCTAAATTCTATTTACCTAATTTTTATTTATGTAAGGTATCTCGAATGATTCTGCGATTATGTGCTCACTGTTTATTTTTTTAAATATTAACCAGATATCTACTTGCTTTATAATAAGTTCGAAACGATTAAAAAATATATAAATTTGTGTATGTTTAAAAAAAATTTATGAATCGAGTTGATTCAGCACGGTCGGTCTCAACTGATATGAACCCAAAAACTTCTGGGTTCACGATCATTTTTAGTCCAAAAATTCTTCACTTGGGCCCCTTTTAATAAGACTCTATTTTTTATTTTTAAAGAGAGCTTAATCAACACATTTTCATGAAAATAAATGAAAGTTAAATTTCATTGGCTCAAGCCATTTAGTTAAGCAATCAAAAAGTAATCTTGAAGCTGATAATCTTACGAGAATTGAAACCCTTCAATATTTTTGAAAAATCGTGAAAAAAGTGGGAAAAAATAAGTTTTTTGAAAATTGCTTCTTTCCAATAAAAAAAGGAAAATTCGAATGTACTATATCTGAAAGTTTCAGAGTTATGACCCTTAGAAGTCGTTTTAGCATCATTTTTTGTTTCAATTAAAAAATTCTAGTTTTTGTGAAAGAACTCATTTCCCATACAGCGCTGGTGAAAGCTGTCAGTAAATTAATTGAAGGAGACTCAATTTTAAGTAGATTTAAATAGATCGAAAAACATTGCTCTAGCTCCAATAGGATCGAAATTATGGCCTTTTTGTAAAATTTGTTTAAACATCAATTTTTCAAATTATATTTCTTTTTTTCTTCAAAAAAACACATTTCCTGAGGATTTCAGGTGAAATTTGCAACCATTTAAGCAGTTTCAGAATAGAAGAATCCATATTTGAAATCAAAATATTTTCAAAACGAAAGCTAAAGATTTTAAAGTCGTTCGAGGGGAAAATATCGAATTTGAAATTGAAATCTTGCTTGTATGGAAATTTTTTTGCTTTCCGAAACAATACATTCATCATAATTTTATGTTTGACAATTTTGAAACTTCCAGTATGGAAATATAACCTACTCTGCTCTTAAAATTGTATTTTGAAAATATTAGGTTGCAAATATTTTAAAACTAAAAGCTTACATTTTCAAAAAATTCCATAAATATATTGATCTAAGTTGAGAAATTTACAAAAAAACTAGTCTCTAAAATTAAATTTCTATCCAATAAAACGGTTAATTTCGAAAATCTCTTCATTATTTTACAGTTAAATAAATTGCGCTGGAAATTTTCAAAGCTCTTCATGCTCAAATTTGCAAAATTAAATCCTTCTTAAATGAGTTTATATTTAGAAATATTCAAACTTCTATTTTGAAGGTTTTCAAGTGCATTTTCTTTTAAACTAAAAAAAATGTTATTGAAAACAAAGATTCGAAATTTGGAAATTTCACACTAATAGATTATCAATGAAGTGTTTAAATATTTCCAAACAAAATTGATATAAAAAATAAAATTTTGAAACAATAGAGTTAAGAAATGGGAAACTTTCTAATATCCATCACTCGTGCGATCTTCAATTTTCTTACCTTTATTCACATTCAAAAATTACCAATTTTAGGATAAGAGTTTCATATTATAAATTGAATAATATTTCTAAACTAAACTTTGATTTAGACACTATCGCTGTTTAATATGATATTGTATAAAAACTTTATCTGTAATCTATAATCTTTAAAAATGTTAATCAGTTTAAAAATAAAAGTGAATTACGTAAAGCTGTAATTATTTTTGACGAAGAGGGAGGATATTAAAAATATTGTTTTAACAACCGAAAGTAATGTTATTTTTCAAAAAATATACTTGTGTTATCTTAATTGCAGAGATGACAATTTAAACTTCACTAGTAGTGAATTATAATTTGATATAAATATTATTTTATCATTTGTTTTAAAAATTAGTTAATTAAACAATAATAATTAACAGAATGATTGGGAATCGTAATCAACGTTAAAGCTTTTCATTTTTACCTCTATTCTGCATGTACAGTGATTTCTCTGTTTGACAGAAAAATGAAATATGGATCATTATTATCGTTGTCAAGGAATCTGGAGTCTTTTGACACAAAGGAAGAAAATTAGGCAAGGCTTCTAGTGACACTGATGCGCTCACGTAAGCGTGGAAATTACGGAAAGAATAACATTTTATTTTGAAAGACAGGAAATACTTTCACTGACTCTGGTGACCAGTCGAGACTTATTTAAGTAAGTCAAATCCTGTTAAAAGAAACAATAATGCAATCATTAAAATTAAATTAAATCTTAAGCTACTTTCAGTTTTCCTATCCTCACATAAAATCTTTATTATGTAATTAAAATTTATTTAACACAATTTAAATCAGATTAAAATTAGACAAAGCTATTATTATTTGTATTTTAATATAAATAAGAAAATATCATGCAATTTTACGTTTGAAATTGCTGATGATAACAGGAATCGACTCAAATAGAAGGCTTAAAGAACGTCGTATTAGTATTAGAATTTTTTAGAAGACAATGTTCAATAAAAGAAATCATTTTCAACTAAGAAAGATCAATTTTAAACTAAAAAAGATGCCTTTTGCACCATAAAAAATGAATTTTCAATCCATAAAGACGAATTTTCTATCCAAAAAGATAAACGTTCAAAAAAATAGTTGAATTTCTTACAAAAGAAAGATATCTTCTGAACAAAATAATTTAATTTCTAAAAAATGATCGTATTTTCAAATAGAAAATATTGAACCTCAACCAAAAACAGTTGCATTTTCAACCAAAGAATTGAATTTTCACGCCAGAAAGTCAAATTTGTTTGGAAGGCTGTTGAATTATCAGCCTGAAAAGTTAATTTTCAACCGAAAAAGATTACTTTTCTACTACAGAAGGGTAATTCTCAATACAAAAGGATGAATTTTACATCCAGAAAAGCGAATTTACAACAAAATAGTTGAATTCTCGAACAAAAAAATAACTTAATAACAAAATAGTTGAATTTTTAACCTGATGGTCGAATTTTCAAACAAAAGAGAATAAACCTCAACCAAAAACTGTTGCATTTTCAACAAAATAGTTGAATTTTCAAGTCAAAAAGAACAGTTTTCATAAGGCAGTTAAATTATTTTCCTCGGAAGTTGAATTTTTAATAAATAGATCGTTTTCAACCAATAAAGATTAATTTTTAACCAAAAAGTCTCATTTACAGCCAGAAAATTAGACTTTTAATTAGGAGAGAGGAATTTTCAAGAAAATAGATGAATTTTTAACCAAATTGTTGAATTTTCATGCCAACGAGATAAATTTTGTTTGAAGACAGTTGAATTCAAAAAAATAATTATAATTTTCAGCCATATAAAGAAAATTTCAGCCATGCATTTTCAACTATGAAAGATGACTTTTCCCCTATTAAAGATTGATTTTCAATCGATGATTACGAATTTCGAAGCAAAAAAGGTCATTTTTTGGAAAAAAATTGAATTATCAGCCTGAAAAGTTAAATTTTCGAAAAAAAGTAAATTTCCAACCAAAATTTAATACTTTCCTACCATAAAAATAGTTGAATTTTCAACAAAATACTTAAATTTTCAATCAAATAATCGAATTTGTGACCAAAAATAATGAACTATCAACCTAAATAGTTGGATTTTTAATTGGGTTCTATATTGTTTGGTTCGTATTTAAGCGGAAAAAAGATAAAAAAAGGAACACGGGAAGTTCCGTGAGAACAGGGAGAAAAGATAAATTCTTTTAAAAAAGGGGAAAAAGAAGAATAGAGAAAAGAGTGTGAAGACTGTAATTGAATTTGAAATTTATAGAATTTAAACATTTTCTACTTAAAAATATCCAAATACCCAATATCAAAAAAAAAATCCTTCAAAAAGTCGCATATTGCTTCTTACAAAGTCAAGAAAAGTCGTACAATCTAATCCCTGTGATAAGAACAGAAACATATATTTTGTCACCATTTCAAATGTTTGATCTCAATATCTTGTATGACATGAAGAGGTGACATCAAGTCACGACTTTTTTTAGACAAAGGATGGGTTGGGCCACTTTTCGAGGTCAGATAATGAATATTTTTGTAGTTATCACTAAAAGCAATACCTTGAAATTGCATTGTTTAAGAATATAGATACATAACTGAGGATAGAACTACAAAAAGAAGTTGAATTTACTTCAGAAAACCTTAAGACATTGCCGCAATGTCCTCAATTACGAAAGGCACTCAACCGATTTGTTTTTATCTTTCTTCAATTTCCTTGACATTATTTTAAACACTGAAAATTACTAAGGTGACACCTTAGCCCATATGACCATCCTCTGATTTTTCAAATTTGAAGGTAAAATATACTCATAAAGTATTAAGGAACATTATGGTATCTATATGGTTCCCCTTTTTTATTTCACCCCCTTATTATTATTCTCATTTAAATAAAAAATTATCTAATTCATTGACAAAAATTATTGATATATCTGAAAGTCACCCAACCAATATTATTATTTTTAACGAGATTGTCCGTATATTACGAAAAATTTAAAGAAGAGGATCAACAAAATATTACGTAATATATGGACAATTCTTAATTTCTTCGATGTGATTTCATAATAATTGTTAAATTTTCAATTGAAAGTTTGTATGTTTTTAATAGAAAAAGAATATATTACAGAAGAAACTGAGCTTTTGTTATTCAAAAAATTAGGCTATGGACAAATATATTCCTAATTTTTTGAAGAAGGATCTTATGAGCCAATATTTTCAAATTTTCGAATGGGCTCATATCTTTCAAAAACAAGCCATTTTTAATCTCAATTAGAAATTAAAAAACATTATTACAATAACGTATGTAGATGCAAGTATTTCAGATGATTCAAAAATATAATAATAATTTTCCTCCGTAAACACAAAAATATTTAAAAACATTGTATAGAACAGTTCCATTTCTAATCAGGCGGAGAGAAGCAGCTTAGGGTTTCAGAATTATTTGGTATTTGGATATGACAAATTTTTATTTTTTTATTTTTTACAATCATTCAGAGATTACCTTTAAATTCTCAAAAATTTATAAATTTTTTTCAAAATTGCAGTATTTTCGAGCAAGCATAGGTCATAAGTCTTGCTCTTTCAATTGATTCTAAAAAACTTCAAAAAGTTAAAAAAAGGACAAAATTGCAGTTTTTTTTAATTTTAAAAATTATTTTTTAAAAATCGAATTTTTGCATTTTTCATGGAAATAACGAAATGCACAAAAAAAATTTTACACACCTAGAACAATTCTACAGAAAATACCGCTTGCTCTTTTGTAATATCTTGCAACGTTGACAAGAAAAAAAGAAATTATAAATATATATATATATATATATATATATATATATATATTTTTTTTTTTAACTCCACAAGAATGGTTAAGCCTCTATAAAACTGATAGAATACGTTTCCTATACAAGCATAAGCTGTAAACAAATATTAGAACAAATAAAAAAGATAAGGATTTCCAAAAAATCTTCTTTTTTCTACATCGAATTTTCAAAACATGAATATAAAATTTTTAAGAAAACCACACCTTCTTATTTTTTACGATATTTTTAAAAAGCTTCAGCGTATATAAAAGAGGCATCCTATCAGTTTTATGGAAGCATTTTTGAGGCTGGGAATTTTTCTTTTTAGTACTTTTTTTTCTTTTATCTCGTGCGCGGTGTAAAATATTACAAATAAGCAAGTTGAGGTATTTTTTGCAGATTTTTTCTAGATCTGTAAAGTTTAATGTAAATATTTTGGTGTACCTTCTGTTGTTTCCGAGAAATATGCAAAATTCGATTTTTCAAAAATAATTTTTTTTTCACTGTGAAGCAGTGACTTAGCAAGAACGAAACTCAAAAGATATGTAGTACATATTACCATCTATTTCTCAACAAAAATTTTGAGTGGGCTTTTTGAATGAAAATATTATTTTGGAATCATTTAAAAGAACAAGAATTCCCACGTGGAGAAAAAAAGAAAGTCCTAAATACCTACGCTCGTTCGAGAAATATTGCATTTCGAAAATATAATTGTAATTTTTTGAGATTTCAAAGTTAGTCTTGGAATGATTAAAATTTTTTTTAAATATTTGTCGTCATGCTGTGAAATACGTGTCAGTTTATTTTCACTATAGAATGATATACCTGAATAAAAAATCATTCTGATACCCTGACCTAGACTTTTCTTGAAATCTTGCCTGATTTGAAATTAAATTGTTCTAATATTCAATATTTTTGTAAAAAAAATTAATCATTAATCAACCAACATTCGAAAACACTCGTTATAAAAAACCTCAGAATCTGCAGAAGTGAAATTTCCCTTTCGCTGCCAAACGCATAAATCACTCACCGACTCGAGGCGAGACTCCAACTAATCCTGGGTGACAATCTGATGACTAAAGATCCGCACGAGCAGAATCTCTCAAACACAAAAGATCCTCTTTTTTTAATTTCTCCTCAGAATTCGATCTTCGTCCCTCTAGAACGAAAACTGTCGACACCATAACACAAAAGGTGCACTATAGATCCAAAATTCCTCAAAAAAGAATCAAAAACAAAATTTAGTATCAAACATCCACCAGCAAACTGTAAAACCAAGATTCACTGTCACTCCCGTTTACATTTCGTCACAAAACTTCCAACACCCTACTTCCAAATCCGTTTATCAATCTTCAGTCGCTCCAACTTCCGTCCATCTTATCTCCTACACCCAGAATCTTCAATCTTTACTCCTGAATTAAAAATCTCAATTCAATCAGGTCGATTCATCAATTCTTAAATGAAGATAACTCCAGCTTCCCTTTCGTTTACAGAAGATTCTCAAGTGACCTTGAAACTTTCGATCTTCGCTGGTACCGTATTTGAATAGGCTCATCAATACCGCTACCGCATCTTTTCTTTGATGATTCTATTCCTCCTCTTGTTCTTCTTATTCTGGCGAACTTTGTCTCTTCTTTGATGAACCTTGCAAACTTCTTGATGACTTTCCGATGAACTTGTTGACTCTCCTGATCAACTGTTTCGGTTTTTGTTGAGTTGGGCCAATTTTTGAAGACCAAATAGGAAGTTTGATGTACTCCCGTAGACAGAAGGTAGAAAAACACGAGTAAATAGAGAAGGTCTACAGGAGTTGATGGCGTCTTCTACGGAGCCTACACACCATATCTATCCTCTGGCCTGGAGGAGTCCGACCGGCTGCCTTCTCGTACCTACCGTATGCTACGTCGGCTCTCACTTTCTCCGGCTTGTAGTTTCATTTCGGCACGTAAAACTCTCTCGTGGTCACCTCCTCCTCCTCGGAAGCCTCTTCCCTATCCTACCAGTCAGTCCTCTTCCACCTTTTGCTTTTCCCTCCATCCACGATACGTACCACAGGATATGATACTATTGACGATCAGCGATCGACGATCCATCGCTGTAATGATCATTATTTCCCCATTCCCCTGATATCACCAAGACGGGAAACTGAGGACATTCTGGTTCCACCGGAACCGGAACGCTGAGACCAGTTCCGATTGCAGAAGACTCCTGATTCCTTGGAGAGAATAAATTTTTAATGCGAGTGATGTCGAGAGTCGAGACGGAAAGTGCCACTGGTTTTTGATAGTGATCTGGATTCTGGAGGATCTTGTTTCCGAGAAGAATTAATTCAAGTCTTGAATCAGAAATTATTACTTTCTTTTTTATTTGACCGCGGAAGGTTAATAACCACTACTGTATTTATCTGTACGTCTGTTTTCGCCGTGTTAAATAAACTTTTTGTAACAAAATTTGGGCCGTACATAAATTACACTCGAGTCTGGAATTAAATACCTCGGATTTACTATATTCCTAGAATGGACGGCCCCCGTGCTCAGCCAAGCGTGACAAAGACCAAAAATATTGACAAAAAAAATCTAGTAGCTGCATTTTCAACAAAATTAGTTGAATTCATAAGTCAAGAAGACAAGTTTTTTAAATGAGAGTTCAATTTTCAACACGAAAACTTGCATTTTTGACAAAAAAGTTCATTTTCAGCCGACAGAGATTAATTTTCAACCAAAAAAAGTGACTTTTTTACCACAAAAGATGAATTTTCAATCCAAAAGGACGAATTTTCAACAAGACAGTTGAATTTTCGACCAAAAAAGATAACTTCAACAAAATAGTTGAATTTTGTACCAATTAGCTGAATTTTGTACCTACAAGATGAATTTTCAACCAACAAGATTGATTTTGTACCAAAAGATGAATTTTCAAGAAAGTACATGAATTTCCAACCAAACAGTTGAATTTTAAACTGAAAAAAAAAGTTTACAACCAAAACTGAAACAGTTGAATTTGCAATTTAAAAAAATATAATTTTCTGCAACAAGAAAAAGCGAATTATCAATCAGTCAAATTCAACGAAAAAAGAAGAATTTTTAACAAAATAGTAAAATGCACAACCAAATAGATAAATTTTCAATGAACAAGATAAATTTTTCACCTGAATAGACGAATTTTTAACAAAATAGTTAAGTTTTCAAACTAAAAATTAAAACGTTTTAAAACACAGTTGGTTTCTGAACAAACGGAAAAAATCATTTTCAGCAAAAAAAAAAAAAATTTTAAACCAGTTGAATTCAATTGAAAAAGAGAAACTTTTAACAAAATAGTTGAATCCTCAACCAAAATGATTTTCAACACGCATGATTATTTTTACCCAAATAGAAGTATTTTCAAAAAATTACATGAATTTCCTACCAAATAGTTGAATTTTCAACTTGTAAAGGAAATATTTTATACCAAAAATGGAACAGCTACAGTTGAGATAAAAAAATATTAAATTAAATTTGAAAAAAATAGTTTAATTTTTAACCAAATAATATAATATTCTGCCAAAGTGGATTGAAACTTCGTTTTTTTGGCTTAAAAATTCAACAATTTTATTGCAATGTTTCCTTTCTTGACTAAAAAATGTTGTTTTGGTTGAAAATTCAACTATTATATTGAAAATTCATCTTTCTAGTTTAAAAATTCATCTCTTTTTGTATAAATTAAATTTATTACGCTTATTTTTGTAATATGCAACTCTCTGCTTAAAAATTAATCTGTTTCGGTTGAAATATAACTTTTTTGTTGAAAATTCAACAATTTGATGGAAAATTTCAATTATGTGGTCGACAGTCGAATTAATTTGTTTAAAATTCGTTTTTTTAGTTAAAGATTCTTAATTGGAATTCAAAATTCATTTCTTTGTTTGAAAATTAATTTTTTCAACTGAAAATTTAACTATCCCATTTTTGGTTAAAAATATAAATTTACAAGATAACTTTTTCAGTTGAAAATTGAATGCTTTCATTAACAATTCATGTTTTTTAATAAAAATTCGTATTTTTTGGAAAAAACTCAATCCTCTTGGTTGAAAATATAACTATTTTTGGTTGAAAACTATGTATTTTGTTGAAAAAAAAATTTTTTTTTAGGAAATCAATTTTTTGTTTAAAAATGCAACATTTGTTGTTGAAAATTGAACTATTTTAGTTAAGGAATCAAGTATTTTATGTACGATTGGTATTTTTTTATCAAAACTTAATTTTTTAATTGGTCTATTCAACTATTTGGTTGAAAGTTCAATTGTTAGGTTAGAAATTAACTTCTTCGTTGAAAATTCATATTTTCGGGTGAAAATTCAACTGTTTTGTAGAAAATTAATTTTCTCTAAAGATTGATCTTTTTTAGTTTAAAAATTCAACTATTTCGTTGAGAATTTATATAATTTATTGAAAATTCGTCTTTTTTAGTAGAAAATTATTCTTCTCTGTTGATAATTCAACTGTTTGGTTAAAAATTCACCTGTTTTTATAGAAATCTCGTCTGTTTAGCTTCAAATTTTAATATTTTGGATGAATTTTTTTCATTATTTTGACTGAAAAATCTGTCTTTGTTGACAATTAAAATCTTGTTAGAATCTCTTATGTTTGATATTAAAATTCATCTCTTGTATTAGAAATTTTATGTGTTTTTATTTAAAATGCAACTCTAGTTGGAACTGAATCTGTTTTTGTTGAGGATTCAACTATTTTGTTGAAAATATGTATTTTTTGGTTCATCTCAAATGCTTTTGATTTAAAATAGACATTTTTTCTTAGTTAGGATATCAAATATTACAATTTTCGTTGAAAACTCATCTTTTTTGTTTGAAAATTCAATTATTTGGTTGAAAGTTGAAAGTGGACGACTTCTCATGACTTCAACATATCCAATTATTTTAAAAACTGTAAACAAATTGACAAATTCACTTATTTCTTTATAAAAATGAGCTGTCATTCATTGGCACCATTTCTTACCGATGATTCTACCATTTAGCTTTTGCTATTAAAGTAACAAAAACTACAGAGATTTTTGTGAAATTATCGTTACTTTCAAAATTTAATTTAAATTATTTAAATTTAATTTGGATTTAATTTAAATTCATATTTATATTTTGATTTAATTTAATTTAATTTAATCAAAATAGAACTTTCTTGAAATAGAAAATATTAAGCAATCTCAAATATCTAAGTTCTTTCAATAATTGCTCGAGATAGTATTAAATTTTAAATTCATTAATATCAGAATAATTCCTTGCATGAAAATCAAACAGCTATTAGCCAAACACTTTCTAATTCTTAAATGTTAAATTTCCAATTTCAATTGCAAAGAAATTGTAAAAAAATTGTAACTTCTTACGATCTCTAAAAAAATTGAAACGTTTTGAAGTTTTAAAATTCAGTAAATTCGGAAAAAATCATATCTTTTCGCTGACCTTGTGATTTTCGTGAAAAAAAAAATCCACCCACCGAAATTCAGAATAATGCCTTTAGTTTGAAACACATTCATATTCAAATTGACATTATGCTGTCAACTAGCGTAGTGAAAATTTTTTTGTCGATAGAATTACGGTTTTTGATCTACTGGTCTAAACCAAAATGGTTATAATAGCCTTTAGCTGTGGAAAGAAAATCCTCTCTAACTCCACTGGGATTCGAACCCAGGTCTACAGATTACCGGTCTGGTGCTCTAACCCACTAAGCTACGGAGGGAAGAAAATGTATTTTTCTTGTTGATTTTTTCGCGGTTTTTTTTATTATGTTTTTTTCTATAATCATCAATTCGCTTGTAGTAAATTTACTCTTACTTAAACTCTGATGTCACCAAGAGTAAAAAATTACTTTCAACTAACAAGTGTTTCATGAAGCATGAAATCATTTTAATAATAGTACTTGAAACTTTTGCCTGTCGCATTGACTTTTCACGCAACAGTTTCTTTTTTGTCGGCCCTGCAACGCCTATTCTTTACCCGTTCTAAAATCACATAGATTTCCCGGTTCTTCGCGTAATTTCACACGGTTTGTCACCGTCTTCAAACAATTGAGGTGATAGTCTCATCAGTTAAGATCACACACAAAACAACTTTAACCCATTGTGTATTTGAAATGCACACTAGAAATAGAGAAAACAGTCTGGAAAAAAACTGTGTCGAAAATGCAACGAAGAATTCGGACTGTATTTTTTACTTTACGATTTATGCAACTTGAAACTGGGTACCTAATGAAATAAATTTTTTAAAATTATTTATTCCCTTTCTTTAATAATCTTGATTATTTTTGTAAAAATTAGAATTTTGAGAGTTTCAACTAGAATCTTCTTAAAAAGAAGTTAAAGAAGGCACTGCGCTCTTAAAAGAAATGATTTCGTAGCCTATTAAGACGTTCATTAGGTCGTTCAAACCTATCCTTCCCATATTTTCCCTTCCCTCACTTCATCATCCGAACCCTTCTCTAACTTCTTCATCTACTTCCTCCTCACTTCGCTTCCCCAGAATACACTTCTGTTCTCCTACTTCCCTTCCATCTCTCCACATTTCTAATAATTTCCCCCATTTCCCTTCATTTCCCCTCAATTCCCTACTTCAACTACTTTCCCTCTCATTTTCCATCATTTGACCTCACTTCCCATACTTCCCATCAATCCTCCTTATAAACCCTTATTTACCCTATTTTCCCTACCACACTTCCCCTACCCTCATTTCCTCTCACTTCTCCTACTCCCCCCTCATTTTCTTTCGTTTTTCTACTACTCCTACTTCCGCAACCGTCATTTCCCCTAATTCCCTTCTCCACATCTCCCGTCACTTTCCGTCCTACACCTCTTCTCATTTCCCCTCATTTCTCATCACTCCCCCTACTGCCCCACCCTCATTTCCTCTCACGTCTCCTATTCCCCCTCTCATTTTCCATCACTTCTCCTCCCTTTATTTCCCACACCTAATTTCTCCAAATTTCCCCTTACTTCACCTGATTACTCACTCCTCCATTTCATTCACTTGTCCTCCCCTTATTTCCCCCTCCTTCCCCTTCACTCATTTTACCCCACTTCCCCTACTTTCCATACCCTTATTCCTATTCACTTCCCCTACTTCACCACCACTTATTTAATATCTACTTACTCCCCCTACTTCCCCTCCCATCATTTCCCCTCACTTGCCCTCACTCGCCTGAGGCTGCAAAATACTAAAACTAAAGTTTTTGAAAATTTTTTTTTTTTTTTGGGTATATGCGTAAAAACAATGCTTGGTTTCTTTAACAAAACTGATTAAAAATTTGTCAGCCATAGATGTGTACGATTTTGTAATATCTGATAACAATTGTTAATTGTTTGAATAAATTTCATAAACAAAAATAGATTTTCGTCAATTTTCGACCAGCAGATTGCGTTTTTTTTACCGGATCAATTTTAAATCACTTGGCAAAATCCTTCCCTTATCATGCTTCATTAAGAAACAATAATTGTTTTTTTTAGGAACAAATTCTTAACTTGAATAGTTTGCAACTGATAAATGTTATTTTTCTCGAAATCGACTGCCGATGATTTAGAAAGGACCTTTTTTGGTGAAAAAAAACTTGTTTTACTTTATCATGCAAAAACATTTCTCATTTATTTAAATAAATTTTATAAAAAATATGAATGCAGAGTAAGGATTGAAAACCTGCTACATTTATAAGCACAAGCACCACAGCTGAAATCACCATGGATAGTAAAAACTATGAATTTTGTAATTAAACAAAAACCAACAAAGAAGGAATTAAATTGTTTAAAAAAATAGTGGCTCATTGATAATATAGCATAAGAAAGGTACATGGCCAAGTTATTTAGAGTTAATTTTGTTGAAAAAATGAAATAAGCCGTTTGAAAATTGACGAAAATCTGTATTTTTTAATAAAATTTATTTAATTATATAACAAATAATATGACCTAACAAAGATTCCTAATGAATAGGGTCCTTTCTGAGTCACTAGCAGTCGATTTCGTAACAAAAAACAACATCCACTTGTTGACAAGTATCAAAAATTGAAGTAAATTTGTATTGTTTATCAAATTTATTTAAACAATCAATCTATTTATCAGGTATTTATTTATAAAATTAACCATTACGTTCCAAAAATTTATAAAATAATTTTAGATGTTCTTCCAAATGTTGAAAAGTCCTAAATACCTTTTAAACCTACGCAAACTTTTTTCTAAAATTTTCTAAAACCATATCAATGAAAAAAATGTCTTATTAATTTTTCTAGATGTTTTTTGACATATCTGAAATCTTAAAAAAGCTTTTTGAATTTTCTCCCGAAACTTAGAAAAATTATATTCGTATAACCTTAAAGCAAATAAACGAAGAAACCAAAAAAAATAAATAGTTATTCAAAATTTTTATTTTGTATTAAATGTTATTTTTCCCTTCAAATTATGATTTGCCTAAAAAATTTTCTTTTGGGTCTGAAATATCTTTTTTTGGTTAGGAATTCAACAATTCTTTGAAAATTTGTCTTTTTTGGATGAATTAAACTGTTTTGATTTTCAATAAAAATAGTTTTGAATTGAATTATCAACTATTATTACATTATTCGTTGAGAAATTATCTTTTTTGTTTGAAAATTCAACTATTTAGTTGAAGATTAAAATTTTTCGAAATTTTCATTTGACCTTTCTGAAAACTTCCAAAATCTTGTTGAATTTTGGCAAGAGTTTTACGAAAATTTTTATTATATAACCTCAGAAACAAATTAAGAATTAATCCTAAAAAATGGATTATTTTTAAATATTGTGTACTTCTAAATTTGAAATGTTGAGCATGCTAATTGTTTCACATTTTAAAGTATCAGGGAATTCGGAGGAATTCAGAAAATTTCAAGGAAGTTAAAAGAATTCGAAAGGATCTTAAGGAGTTTAAAGGCATTCCAAGCAATTCAAAGGAATGGAAAAGAAAACATAGAATGAAAAAGTATTCAAAGGAATCAAACCTTCAAAATAAAAAATTTTCACATGAACATTAAAACCATGACATTCAAATTATTTTTTAAAGTGATTACATTGTACAATATAAAATTGAAATCAGAGTAATCTTTCATATTTCTATATTAATACAATTTTTTGAGGCCCATACCATTTCCTGATATTACATTTTATTAAAAATTAAAAATTATTTTAAAAATTCTGCAATCAAAATTCAAATGGTTGAATTTTAAGAAGTATAATTAACACCTCAAAATTTCGTAACATTTAAAATTTGTATAGCTAAAATTGTAATGAAATTGAAATTTGTTTAATTTTTAACGTTCCGTAGTAGAATTTTTTTTATTTTTAAGTTTTCCTATATTAAATTATTTTTTATTTTGAACGTTTTTTTTGTAGAATAATAATTCAATTTAAACGGTTTATAATTGAAAATGTTTTCAATTTGAAGGGTGAAAATGACAGTGAATTTATTTTTTAACTTACAATTAGAAAAACTCGTCTCATCTATTTTATTGTTAAATCATAATTTTTTTACGTAATAATTATTTGAAATTCTAGAAATTACGAAGTTTTGACTTTGAATCATTCAATTTAGTCTTTCATTATAAAGTGTCAAATTTTAATCACGCCGAATTCAAATTATTCAAATTCAAATGTTTTAAATTTCAAATTATCCATTTTAAACGATTTTACTTAGAAATATTACAATTTCAATTGCTCCAAAATTCCAAATGATCAAACTTTCCAAATTGTACTCTGAACGCTTTCAATCAGAATTTATACAATTTCATCTTTTTTCTAATGAAATTGTCAAATTTTAAACATTCTAGTCTGAAAATGTTCAATTGTAAGAGCTTCTGAACAAAAAAATCGTAATTTCAAATACATACAGTCAGTTTTAAGTTATTCAATTTTAACGGCTTATATAAAAAAATGATAAAAGTTTAATTCTTTTTCATTCCATTTGAAATATAAAATTGTTTGATTTGGAACGTTTTCAATTCAAAATCACTTTTTTTCAAATTGCAAACGCTTTTAATTAGAAATTAATAATGTTTCAAAAATAATTTTAAACCTGATATTTAAAAATTTTGTTAATAATGGATATTTGAATTGTTATATCTTTTTTTGGTTAGAAATTCAACAATTCTTTGAAAATTTGTCTTTTTTGGATAAATTAAACTGTTTTGATTTTCAATAAAAATATTTTTGAATTGAAATATCAACAATTACCTCTTTTTTGAGAAATGATCTTTTTAGTTTGAAAATTCGACTATTTAGTTGAAAATTAAAATTTTTCGAAATTTTCATTTGACCTTTCTGAAATTTTCAAAAATCTTGTTGAATTTTTGCAAGAGTTTTAAGAAAATTTGTATTATATAACGTCAGAAACAAATTAACAATTGATCCTAAAAAATAGATTATTTTTAAATATTGTGTACTTCTAAATTTGAAATGTTGAGAATGCTAATTGTTTCACATTTTAAAGTATTGAAAACTTCCGAAAATATATAAAATTTGAAAGTTAAAAGTACGAATTCCTCAACATTATTTTTTTTCAAATTGAAAATGACGAACAATAAATTTTTCGATGCAAGACTTTCTCAAATTGTAGTCGAATCTTCTGTTCAATTTTCTGAACAGGATTCGCAAATTTATGAATTGAAAGGGAAACTGATACTCTCTCTTTCAATACTGTCTCTTCTTACAATACCTGCATGAACTTTGACTTTCTGAACATTCACTGAAAGCTCATATTGACACGAGATGATGAATTTTCTGCTGATAAATGAAGAAATTAAGAAACTTATAGACTCGTGAGGTCATTCACAGGTCAATGTGTGTCTGTAAAAACACGAATAGACAAGAAATAGGAGTGTTTGATCTTCCGATTAAAGATTTCTCGTCAGCTATCCGAGAGGAAGCTGACAAACTGGCTTTCGCTATCACTATGTCGTTTCACTCCTTGCTTCTCTGCAACATCGCCTTAAATATTTTTTTGCAACAAAATAATAACTCCCACGATGGAAATGAAGCTATTTATTAATTACAATTCTCCTTTATTTTGATCCTGATTTATTTTCTTTGATCTCATTGATAAATATAATTACTAATAATAATCGATAAGAATTCACAGATAATAAATTCTGTTCGCTAGCATAAAGTTGGTTCAAATTGTACAACAAAATGAAATTAATAATTGAAAACTAATATTTTTTTATTAAAAATATTTGACGTTTAACTTACTATGCTTCTCTAATTTTCTTTTCCAGTTGATAACTTTTCATTTTTTTATGACTTAAAATACTTGGAATAAAGAAAAATTCTTCAACCTTTTTGACTTCTGATTAGTGATATATTCGAGACAATTTCGAGAAAATTCGAGATTTTCTTGAAAAATGTTCAGATGAACTCAAAACATCATGGAGATTGAGGATCTTACAAAAAATCGAGATTTCAAGTCAAGAATCTCAAAACTTTTTATTTGAGATTCTCGATTTCCATGAAGTTTTGAGTTCGCCTGAACATGTTTCAAGAAAATCTCGACTTTTCTCGAAATCGTCTCGAATGCATCACTACTTCTGATAATAGTTTCAGTAAAAATAATTAAATCAATTGTTAAAATCTATTACAAGTACAATTTTTTAATTTAATTTTAGTCGTTCTAAAATCCCCCTTTCATGCTTTTCCTCCCCTACTCACTCTACATGCCCCTACTTTCCCTCCCCTCACCCTGCGCCACGCCTTCCCCAATTTCTTCCTCCTCTACTCCCTTCTCCCTTCTCTTCCCAAGCTAAATCTCCCCTTCCCTTAATTTCCCCTCCCCTACTAATCGTCATTTCAAATCATTTTTCCTATTTCCTATGAATTATACCCACTTCTTCTACTTCCACGCCCTAATTCCCCCTACTTCTCCTACACCCAATTCCCCTCCCATATTTTCCCCTCACTTCACCCACTTCCGCTTCCTTCACTTCCCCACTTGTCACTTCCCCTATTTCCCCTTCCCTCACTTCCCTTATTTCCCCTACCCTCATTTCCCATTACTTCCATTACTTCCCCTTTCCTTATTTACTCTAAATTCTCCTACTTTTCCTTCCCTGATTTGTCCTTACTTCCCCTGAATCTCTTCTCCTAATTTTCCTTACTTTTCCTACTTTTTCTCTCCTTATTTCACCTCACTTCCTCTGCTTTCGCTCCTCTCATTTCCCCTCACATTCCCTACTTTCCAATGCCTCATTTTTTGTTACTTCTATTTTCTCTCTCCTTATTTCCTCTTAATTCCCCTACATTTCCTCCCCTAATTTCCTTTACTTCCCTCCACTAATTTTCCCTTACTTCCCTACTTCTCCACCCCTCGATTTCTCTACTTTCCCTCCCCTCATTTCCCTTTACTTTTCCCATTTCCCCACCACTAATTTCCCCTCACTTCCCCTCCTCGGAAAAAGTACGACAGATGGGTGGACGCACACCTAACCGAAACTATAAGGGATTCTGCCCGAGGCTACGAAACCGTTAAAAGTAACAATTCAAAATTTTGCAGATTCCCTAAATTCCTTAAAATATCGGAATTCCTTCAATTATCTATAATCCTTTAGAAATCTAAATTTCCTGAATTCTGTTAATGTTGTTAATTCTGAGCTTTTGGTATATTCCGAATTCTTCAAATTCCTTGAGTTCTCTTAATCCCCTGAGTTCCTAAAATTCCTAAAATTTTCTGAATTTCCGGAATTTCTGGAATTCCCTGAATTGAGAATATTTAAGGAATTTAGAAAATTAGCTAAATTTTTTGAATCCCTGAAATATTCCAAATTCTTTAAAATTCTTGAATTCTTTCTATCCATCTGAATTCCTCTGAATTCCTTCAATTTTTCTAAATTCAGATTTTTGAAGGAAATCTGCGAATTTCAAGGATTTCAAAATAATCAAAGGTGTTTAGGGAATTTAGACGAATTCAGATGATTTAGAGAATTTAGATGATTTTAGATATATCAGGGAATTCGGAGGAATTCAGAAGATTTCAAGCAAGTTAAAAGAATTCGAAAGGATTTTAAGGAGTTTAAAGGCATTCCAAGCAATTCAAAGGAATGGAAAAGAATACATAGAATGAAAAAAATGAAAAAGTATTCAAAGGAATAAAACCTTCAAAAATTAACGTTCCGTAGTAGATTTTTTTTTATTTTAAAGTTTAACCTATTTCAAATTACTTTTTATTTTGAACGTTTTTTTTTAGAATAATTCAATTTTAACGGTTTGTAATTGAAAATGTTTCCATTTTGAAAGGTGAAAATGACAGTGAATTAATTTTTTATCATACAATTAGAAAAACTTGTCTAATCTATTTTATTATTAAATTATAATTTTGTTACGTAATAATAATTTGAAATACTAGAAATTACGAAGTTTTCACTTTGAATCATTCAATTTAGTTTTTTATTTTAAATTGTCAAATTTTAATCACGCCGAATTCAAATTATTCAAATTCAAATGTTTTAAATTTCAAATTATTCAATTTTAAACGATTTTACTTCGAAATATTACAATTTCAATTGCTCCAAATTTTAAATGATCAAACTTTCGAAATTGTACTCTGAACACTTTCAATAAAAATTATACAATTTAATCTTTTTTCTAATGAAATTGTCCAATTTTAAACATTCTAGTCTGAAAATTTTCAATTATAAGAGCTTCTGTATAAAAAAATTCTAATTTTAAATACATACAGTCAGTTTTAAGTTATTAAATTTTAACGGCTTGTATAAAAAAATGATTAAAGTTTAATTCCTTTTCATTCCATTTGAAATATCTTTTTTAAGTTTACTTAATCTAAAATTGTTTGACTTGGAACGTTTTCAATTCGAAATCACTTTTTTTCAAATTTCAAACGCTTTTAATTAGAAATTAATAATGTTTCAAAAATAATTTTAAACCTAATATTTAACAATTTTGTAAATAGTGAATATTCAAATTGTTGATATTTTTAATGTTAGAAAATGAAGAACCAGAAACGTGAACGCTAGGATGGGTCGAAAAATCTCAAAATGATTGGATTCAATGGCAATAGCATTGAAAAGTTTCTTTGTGGCATTGAAAATAAATTTTAAAAAAAGTTATTTCATTTCTCACCATTGGGCAAGTCGATTTAGAATTTTCAAATTTTTAATGTTCCTAATTTTTCGTGTATGAAAAAAAAATGTCAAGTTTTTTTTTAAGTAAAGTTTATGGAAAGTTTACCTTAGATGAAAAAAAGTGTGAGAAAATTTTTTTTTCGTCAGAATATATTTCAAAAAATGACAAAAAATGAAATTTTGTTAATTTGTACCCGAAGTTGCCTAAAAATGCTCAATTTTTTATTCTTGGATGTTCTTTTTTATAAACTAGGGCAAGACATACAAATTTTTGAGTTTCAAACAAAATTTCTTTTCTACTTTTCACGGATCCTGAAACAAGTGCTATTTTTACCTAAGATCAGTGAAAATCCATTTACACAGGAACCATAAAAAAATAAAATTTTCAATTTTTTTTTAAATTTTATGGAAAAAAGTGAGAAAATTTTTTTTCGTTGAAATAAATATAATATTTCAAAAAATGACAAAATATGCACTTTTGTTAATTTGTATCTAAAGTTGCAAAAAAAATGTTTTTATATTTTATTTTGTTGATGCTCTTTTTAATAAACTAAAAAAGCACGTATCTAAGTATAATATAAAAATTTTTTTATTTTTTTTCACATCTAAGGTTATATACTTCCATAAACTTCACCCTCATGGTGAGAAATTTGAAAAAAATATTTAAATTTCTTTTTAATGTCACAAAGAAACTTTTCAGTGCTATTCACAATGAATGTGATAATTTTTAGTTTTTTTCGGTCATTCACTGCTAGTCCAAGAATAATTTAAATGCGATTTTAATGAGGATTCAGACATGCAATAAAGAATACGAGTACAAACAAAAATAATAACTGTACAAGTTTTTGTCCAGAAAAATAAAATGATAAGCGAAAGTCTTTATTATTACTCTTGCTCTTGAAATCAAAGGTGAAACGAGCAATGACATCTTTGTCATTATTGAGATTATTTTGCTAAAAAAATTTCTTTTTTTCTGTTTGAAAAAAAGGAAAAGGAAACATCTGATCCGGAGAAGGAAACCGATATCCACCAGACCACAAATGTGGTTAATTGGAAAGTATCCCTGAAGCATATTTGAGACTTATTGCAATATTTCATATTTTATGGTTTCCCTAAATACACAGAACATTTGCTGTGAAATTGTTAATGGAGAAATTACAATAATGAAGGTGATGTCTGTTTACATTTAAAATATAATTAGTTACAAAAGTAGAATTGCAATATTTCATATTTTATGGTTTACTTAAATACACAGAACATTTGCTGTGAAAATGTTAATGGAGAAATTACAATAATTAAGATGATGTATGTTCATATTTAAAATATAATTAGTAACAAAAAAACAATTTGCGTTTATTTATTATAATTTTACTAGATTTGAAATTCTGAATTAATAAATTATTATTCTAGTTTATTCAGTCGATAAATTTCCTTTCTAATCCTTTTTTATTTGAAAAAAAATAATTATACGTAGTTAAAGTAGACTTTGGGTTAAATAAAAAAAAAGAATGAATATACTCTCCCTTTGAGCATTAAGGCTCTTAAATCCGTCTGTAAGACTTTACGACAATAGGACCAGGAAATTCGTGATACCGTGAAATATTATTTAAACAGTGGAGAAAGTTATGGCACACTTGGGAAACGGACCGGCCGCGGTCGTCCGAAATAATTTGATAAAATCGCATTACATTCATCAACTTCACACATTTTATGATTTCGACTACTTTCCCAATTTTTTTCTACAAAAACGACACGTGCCTTGAATGAAGAAGAAAAAATCCACATTTTTTTTTTAAATTATCATTAAAATTTCTTTTAGGGGCCGTTCAAAAACTACGTCACGCTATTTTGAACACTTTTTGACCCTTCCACTTCTCCTTCACAGATCATCACAGAAAGCTTTCAATTGAAAGAAACGACCGAACGCACGAACGGAAGTATCTCTCTCTCTCCCTGTCTCTCTTACAAGTATCCTTTATATACCTTCTCCCTGTAATCGCGTCTGCCTTTTTTGCAGCGATTCGCAATTTCTTTGAAGACTCCTCTTCGATATCCCCACTATTGCCACGCTTACCAAAGCCTGTGTATTCTCTCTCTCTCTCTCTCTCTCTCTCTCTCTCTCTCTCTCTCTCTCTCCATCTCTCTCTTCCTCTCTCTCCCTCCCCCTCCCCCTCTCTCTCCCTCTCCCTCCCCCCCCCCCCCCTCTCTCTCTCCCTCTGCACTCTCTTACTATAAGATCTCCCCATTACTCCACCACTACGCAAGCTCCTTCGTACTCAGGCGCACGTAAAGTTTCACTTCGGCCGAGTGGCCCCACTGCCAACACCTCTTTTTTTTCTTCCATTTCATTTGATAAATAACTAAAATAAAAAAAACGCCTCAAAGAAAAACTCTTTTGTATGAAATTAATGTATACCATATTGAATTCAATATAAAACGCTTTTTAGAAAACAGTTGAGTTTTAAACCCAGAAAAATGAATTAAAAGCAACCAAAAATTAATTTTGGATCAAAGAGTTGCATTCACAACTAAATATTTGAAATTTCAAGCAAAACAGACAAATTTTTAACCAAATAATGAAATTTGTAACCTTCAAAGACGAATTTTCAAAGAAATGTTTGAACTTCTAAACAAAAAATAATTGACTTTAACCACAGAGTTGCATTTTTAACGAAAATTAATCACAGAGTTGAATTTTCGATCTAAAATGAGGAATTTTCAACTAAATAGTATAATTTTTAAAAATAACAAAATCAATTTTTAACCAAACAGTTGCATTTACAAAAAAATGAATTTTCAACCAAACAGTTCAATTTTCAATAAAAAAGTTCAATTTGGAACTAAAATGATGAATCTGCAACAGGAAAATTAAATTTGGACAAAATAGTTTAATCCTCAACCAAAACAGATTATTTTTAACACGAAAAGAATTTTCAAGAATCTTTAACAAAAGAGGTAAATTTTCAACCAGGAAAGATTTTTCAGTAATAAGAGCAAAAAAATTCCAACTAAATTGTGAATTCTCAAATCAAAAAGGCCAATTCTCTAGAAAACATGAAAATTTGTAACCCGAAAATATAAATTTTCAACAAAGAATGTAATTTTCAACGATACAGGTGAATTTTACACCAAAAAGAGATCAAGATGCAAATAAAAATGAAATAGTGAAATAGTGAAACTCAAAAATGAGTTTTAAACCAAAGTAGTTCAACTTCCAACCAAGTCATTGCATTTTTCAATCAATATGATTAATTTTTTACCAAAAAATACAAATTTACAACAAAATATATAAATTTTCAAACAAAATGTTGAATTTTTAAGTAAAAGCGATCAATTTGGAATCAATAATAGAATATTCAAATTTTTGTTTGAAAAAATTATTACGCAACAAAAAAAAAAGAATTTTTAACAAAATAGTTAAATTTTCAACCAAAGAGATAGATTTTCTACTAATAAAATGTATTTAAAACAAAGTAGTTCAAAGCAAAATGTTAAATTTTATATCAAGAATTTTAACTTTATACCAAAGAAAGACAAATTTACAACAAAATACATCAATTTTTAGCGAAATTGTTGAACTTTCAACTAAAATCGATCAATTTTCAACCAAAAAAAGAACGAATTTTCAACAAAATAGTTAAATTTCACAACTTCCAAGACGAATTTTCAACCCAACGGTCAAATTTTTAAACAAAAAGTAATTGATTTCAACCATAAACACATGCGATTTAACGAGATAGTAGAATATTTAAGTCAAAAAGACAAATTTTTTAGAAGACAGTTGAATTTTCAAACAAGAAAGATGAATGTTGAACCAAGAACTGTTCTACCAAAAAAGATATTTTTTAAATAAAATAACTATTTAATTTTTAATAAAATAGTTGAATTCCCGACCTAAAAATATGTATTTTCAACCAAATACTTTAATTTTTAACAAGAACAAAATGCATTATCAACCAAACAGTTGCATTTACAAACAAATAGTTACATAAGCTGAAAGAGACAAATTATCAAAAATATGGATAAATTTTTAACCAAATAGTTGAATTTACAAACATACAAAGATGAATTTTCAACCAAAAGGTATAATTTTTTACTCAAAAAGACGAATTTTAAGCAAAGCAGTTAAACTTGCAAGAGAATAGTTGAATTTTGTGCTTTTGTTGAGTTTAGTAACAAAAATTGATTTTCAGCAACAACAAAAAATGAATTTTCAATAAAATAGTTAAATTTTTAACCAAAGAGATGGATTAATTTTTTGCCAGAAAAGAAGAATTCACAACAAAATATATACATTGTTGAACAAAATGTTTAATTTTTAACTAAAAAAGATCCATTTGGAACTAATAATAGAATAGTTAAATTTTTACTTCAAAAAATTAATATCAAACAGAAAAAAAAAAATTATCAACTAAATGGTTAAACTTTCAACCAACGAGATTAATCCCCTACTCATAAAATGAATTTTAAAGAAAGTAGTTTAGCTTATAACCAAGTAGTTAAATTTTAGATCAAGAAGATTAATTTCCTACAAACAAGACAAATTTATAATAAATTATATAAATATGCAACAATCGCTGAATTTTCAACTATAATCGATCAGTTTTCCACCAATAATGAAATAGTAAAATTTTCAGTTAAAGTAATTCATTTTGAATCAAAGAAAAAGTACCAATTTTCAACAAAATATTAAAATATTCAACCAATAAAATAAATGTTTGTTAAAGTAGTTCAACTTTTAATCAAGCAGTTGAATTTTTAACCAAAAAAGATTAATTCAATGGAAAATTTAATAGTTTAATTTTCGGCAATCAATTTTCAGCCAGAAATGGATTAGTTATATTTTTAGCCAACAAAATTTATTTTCAATAAAAAAATAATTTTTAATAAAATATTTAAATCTTCAATCAAACAGTAGAATCGAACGAGAAGCCTTAAATAATTAATTGGATGTATCCATGCAGATACATTTATCCTAAAAATTTTGTTTTTTGATAATAATATTAAAAACAGTAGCAATTTTTTCTAAATTGTTTTTATATTTTTTTAAATGAAATTACGAGCTTGTAATGCTCATGTAGTTTTTTTTATTGGTAAAGAACAAAAAAAATTAGGAACATTTCTGCATCTCATTAGTGCTTCGAATAAATAGTAACAAGAGTCTAGTTCCTTCTAAAATATACTACAATATGTAAATCTAATATTTTGAAAAGTAATATTTTTAGGTCTATTCTTAACACTTCTAATAAGAACCTTCAAAATTATTCTTTTTATGGGCTCATGTTTCTCTCCCTTTAATAGGTCTTACTTTGTTTGAGTTTTAATTCGCACAAATTACTAAAGAACATATAAAAAATAAAATTATCATTTCCCTTCCGGGGCCATCCATAAATTATGTAAAAGCTTCTGGGGAAGGGGAATTTCACGAACTGTTAGATGGAACGGGTGGTTATAAATCTACACTGTTGCGTAAAAAAAATCAACCCTATATAGGAAATCCATGTATCCAAAATTTTAATATAACGCTGTTTTCAAAAAACTTCCCTTTTTTGTCTTTTTTCCGCATTATCCTTCAGGTTGAAAAGTCTACTATATTTTTGGTTTAAAATTTGTTAAGAAATCTGAAATTTTTGTTTAATTCTTTAAAAATCTGTTTGGTTAAAAATTTGATTATTTTTTTGAAAATTCAACTATTTTGATGAAAAATCATATTTTAGTTTGAAAATTTAACTGTATTGTTTAAAATTTGTCTTTCTTGGTTGAAAATAAACTTTTTCGTTGAGAATTCAACTGTCTTTTAAATATTCTGTCTATTTGGCTTAAAAAATTCGAATATGTGGTTAAAAAATCTACTATTTTATTGAAAATTTATTCTTATTGGTTGAAAATGATTTCTTTTGTTGTAAATTCACCTTTTTAGGTTGATGATTCAAATGTCTTATACAAAATTTGCAACGGTTTTTGAGTCAAGTTTAATCTTTTTTATTTAAAACTCGAACATTTTCTTGAAAATGCAACTTTTTTATTTAAAATTTAATTACTTTTTTCAAAATTATTATTATCAATTATTGGTTTTAAATTCATCTCTTTTGATTGAGAATTCGAATATTTGGTTGAAAATTAAATTATTTTGTTTAAACTTCAACTATTTTGTCAAATAGTCATTTTTTAGTCGAAACTTCTATGTTTCTGTTAAAATTTTTGTTTGTAGAAAATTCCTCTTTTTAGATAAAAAAATTCCTCTTTTTGGTTTAAAACGAACTGTTTTGTTAAAAATTTATTCTTATTGGTTGAAAATGTTGTGTTTTGTTGTAAATTCACCTTTTCAGGTTGATGATTCAACTGTCTTCTAAAAAATTTGTAACAGTTTTTGATTAAAGTTTAATCTTTTTTATTGAAAACTCGAACATTTTCTTGAAAATTCAACTATTATTTGATTTCAAATTTAATTACTTTTTCCAAAAATATCATTATCAATTATTGGTTTTAAATTCATCTCTTTTGATTGGGAATTCTAATATTTGGTTGAACATTAAATTATTTCGTTTAAACTTCAACTATTTTGTCAAAAAGTCATTTTTTAGTCGAAAATTCCATGTTTATGTTGAATTTCTTTTTTGTAGAAAATTCGTCTTTCTCGATAAAAAATTCCTCTTTTTGGTTTAAAACGAACTTCTGTGGTGTTAAAAATTCAACTATCTTCTGAAAAAAAAAATTTCTTGAAAATTCATCTTTTTGATTGGAAATTCCATCTCTTTTGATAGAAATTTAATCATTTTTGGTTGGAAATGCAAATTTTGGGTTAAAAATTACCTGTTTTTTTGTTTAAAATCCCACTATTTGGTTGAAAGTTTATACACTTAGTTTAAAATTCAGTTTTTTGTTTGAAGATTCATTTCTTTGGTAAAAAATTTAATTATTTTTTTTTAATTTCATTTTATTACTGAAAATTATTTTTTTAAATGAAAATTGAACTATTTCATTTTTGACTAGAAATTGACCTTTTTGATTGAAAATTCAACTATTTTGTAGCGAATGCCATATTTTTGAAGTTTCAGAAATATAAAGCCTTTCATATTGAATTAAATATACATTAATTTTATTTAAAAAAATTTATTCCCTTATTAATACTCTATTTTTGTGAAAAATCGCACTATTTCCTCTTTTTTGACTTCAATATCGGTCAGATTTGTCGACAGATTAAACAGAAATTAAAAATATTGTAATCGTTAGCAAAGAGTTTCAATCTTCTAAATTGTTGCTAAAAGTGTAACTTTAAGTGATTCATTGACAAATTTTGCGAAAAATATATAACCTTGTTTTATTACATTTTACTAGCATTTATTATGATTGCAATCATTACAAAAAATGTTGGGATTATTTTATTTGACTTTGTTTGTGTATTAGTCGAGAAATCTAAAAAAAAGCATAACCAAATCTACGGGTTGTTATAAATAGTAAATAGCACTATTTACTTCAGAAGCATAAAAAATATCAATTAAGTGGAGAAATGTACTAGTAATTCAAC
Source organism: Andricus curvator (assembly GCA_932195095.1). NCBI lineage: Eukaryota > Metazoa > Arthropoda > Insecta > Hymenoptera > Cynipidae > Andricus > Andricus curvator. Next base: position 138,950 of record CAKNYM010048621.1, read on the forward strand.
AAAATTATAAATATTGAGGTTTGAATTTTTTTTCATTCCATATTAATAATTTTCAATTATTTAATAAATCAGGTATCACAGGTAAAATATCCAGGGGGAGGGGGTCCAAACTATTTGTTACGACTTTTTACATGGGGGAGGGAAGGGGTAAAGAAATTCCCAAAAATGTGTCACGTAATTTATGGATGGTCCTTTACATTATAATTTATATTATAACTATCGAATAAATAAACCACTCAGGTAAACTTTTTTTCAAACATTAATTCTCCGAATGAATAACAAATACCAATACTACCAGAACGCTCAAATTATTTTCGACTCCTCTTCAATCAAATCAAACTTTACGTAAGTTATTATCAATATAAATACTACTGGGCACGAAGAAAGTAAAAGTTTCACCAAAAACCGAGTGGAATCCTAAGGTGACGTTATTTGGGACACAGAGCGAAAGTGCCTTCTCGTATAAGTTACGCACATAAAGATCAGTGATGCCAAAATGGTATACAGTCGCTGCTGCGTAATCTGTTCCCTTTTTTATTATTTCCCGAACAAATTTGTCTCTTCCGTTTCCATTTCTTTAATTTAACCATTCTCTCAAAATAACTCTTACGTCCTCTGGCATATTTCTTTCAACATCATTATGAACGAGATCACGCAGGAGAAAAAAATCACGTGGGAATTCACGTGAAATTCGGTTGGTAAATGGAAACAATATGATGTTTGTGGAAATTCCACGTGGAATTCCTCGTAAATTTCTACGAGCATTATGGAAACTACGTGCATATTTAACATGGAGTTCTACGTGGATTTCCACGTAGATTTCAACATGGAATTCTACCTATAATTCCAAGTGAAACACCGCGGCAAATCCCACATAAATTATATCAATTTACCACGAGAATTTCACGCGGAATTCCGCGTGGAACTGCCACGTGGAATTTCACGTAAAATTCGGCTGGTAAATGGAAACAATGTGATGTTTGCGGAATTTCTCCTGTGGATTTCTACGGGAATTCAGGAAAACTACCTAGATTTCTACGTCGAACTCTACATAGATTTCTACGAGGAACTCTACGTAGAATTCCAAGTGAAACACTGTGGCTAAGACAAAAGCACGTTGATTGTTTCAATTTACCAGGCAAATTTCACGCAGAATTCCCCATGGAAATGCCACGAGAATTGAGGAAATTACGTGTATTTTTCACATGGATTTCTACGTAGATTTTCAACGTAGATTTCTATGTGAAACTCTATACTTAGAATTCCAAGTGAAACATCCTAGCAAATTCGAACCTAGATTATTACATTTTACCACGCAAATTTCACGCGGAATTCCGAGTGGAACTGCTACGTGGAATTCCACGTGAAATTCGGCTAGTAAATGGAAACAATGTGACGTATGTGAAATCTCTTGTGGATTTCCATGGGAATTAAGGAAAACTACGTGGATTTCTACGTCGATTTCCATATAGATTTTCACGTGGAATTCTACGAATAATTCGAAGTGAAACAACGCGACAAATCTCACGTTCCTCGATGATTTCCACGGAAATTAAGGAAACTAAATGGATTTTTCTCGTAGATTTCTACGTGGAACTCTAAGAAGAATTTCCAATATTCTTTCTTCAATTTAATTTGATGAAAGTCTAAAATAAAACACAAAAAATACAAACATAATATTTGAACAGACTTCACAGCCAAAAATGCCATCAAACCAGAACAAATTGGGTGATTTTTCAGAAAATAGGGGAATAATAGGGGAATAAATTTTTTTAAATAGAAATAATTTTTATGAAAAAAAAGATGAATTTTCAATCCAAAAAGATGAAATTTTCTTCCAAGAGAATGAATTTAAAAAAAACTATTAAATTTTCAAACAAATAAGATGAAATTTTAACAAAATAGTTAAATTTTTAATCACATAGTTAAATTTTTAATAAAAAAAGACGATTTTTTCAGAAGACAGTTGAATTATCAAGTATTAAATTTTTAATAAAATAGTTGAATTTTCAACTAAAAAGATGAATCCTCAAAAAAAAAAGAATAATTTTTAACAAAAAAATTCAACTTTGAACCAATTAGTTGAATTTTCAACCAAAAAAGATTATTTCTCAACAAAAATATAATATTCGATATTTCAACCAAAAAAAGATTTTAATTTTTAATAAAAAACAATAGATTTTAACCAAAAATATGAATTCTCATCGAGAAATGTCAAATTCAACAGAAATAGACGAATTTTCAATCATCAACCAAATATATTAATTTCTAATCCAACAATTGTATTTTTAATGAAAAAAGATCAAATTTCTACCAAAGGAGATGAATTTTCAAATTAAAAAGACGAATTTTCAACAAAAGACTTGAATTTTTCACCAGGAAATATTTTTCAGTCGAGATAGAAAAAATTTCAATTGAATTGATATATGCTCAAATTTTCAAATGAAAAAACTTGAATTTTCAACAAAAATTTTAGTTTTAACAAAATAGTTTAATTCTCTACGAAACTGTCAAATTGTTAAGCCAAATAGTTGAATTTTAAATTAAAAACGATCAATTTGCAACCAAAATGGTAATATCAAACTTGCAGTTGAAAAAATGCTATAAACCAAATAGTTGAATTGTCAATCGAAAATATTAATTTTCTACCATTAAAGACAAATTTGCAAGAAAAAATACAAACATTTTCAACCAAATTGTTAAATGTTTACTATAACCGATCAATTTTTAACCAATAATGGAATAGTCAAAATTTCATTTAAAGAAATTAATTTTCCACAAAAAAAAGAACGAATTTTCAACAAAATAGTTAAATTTTTGACCAGAGAGATAGATCAGCAACTAATAAAATGAAATTCTATCAAAGTAGCTCAAGTTTCAACCAAGCAGTTAATTTTTCAATCAAGAAGATTCATTTTGTACCAAAAAAGAGGAATTTACAAAATAATACATAAATTTTCAACCCAATTGTTGAATTTTTAACCAAAAATAATCAATTTTCAACTGATAATGGAATACTTACATTTTCAGTAAAAAAATATAATTTTCAACCAAAAAAAAACGAATTTGGAACAAAACAATCCAATTTTCAACCAAAGAGATGGATCTGCAAATAATAAAATTCATTTTTCACAAAGTAGTTCAATTTTCAACCAAGCAGTTAAATTTTTAAAGAAGAATATTAATTCTCTGCCATTCTCTACCGAAATACATAAATCAACCAAATTTTTGAATTTACATCTAAAAACGATCAATTTGGAACCAATAATGAAATAGTTGAATTGTCAGTTAAACAAATTATTATCCAACAAAAAAAATATTTTTTAACAAAATAGTTAAACTTTCAACAAACGAGATGGATCTCCAATTAGTAAAATGAATTTTAAACAAAGTAGTTCAACTTTCAACCAAGCAGTTACATTTTACATCAAGGAGATTAATTTTCTACCAGAAAAGATGAATTTACAACAAAATATATAAATTTTCAACAAAATTTTTGAATTTTTTACTATAATCGATTAATTTTAGCTACTATTTATTTCATTTTTATTTTTTTGAAAGTCAAATTATTTCGAGCGCCTTCCTATTGTTAGACTCTTATGCGATTAGAAACTGCGTATTATCTTATTTTTCATTGCGTAAGTGCGAGAAAGCTCTGAGTACTGATTTGACTCATATATAGACGACTCGAAGCACGAGAAATTTACAAAAAGATAGGTCACAGATTTATGTGCAAATTGGCTCCTCAGTAGGTGACAACGAAAGTGAAAGAGTTGAGTTTAAAGTTATGAATAGGAATAGCCAATAGAGTTAGGTGAATGTCTTTGTGCGAAGTCGTCTGTTATTACAAGGTTTTCAAGCATAATATGACTCGTGATGCATTGTTTATATTTGCCAACTTTTTGCAAGAACCTTGAAATTTTAAATTATTGAAGGTTGTTCTTATCGGGAAAAGAAAAATTCTGGCGCCTTTGAAATGCATAAGACAGAACGAACCTTGAGTATAAAATATGTGATAGAAAGAAAAATAACAAAAAGTATAATGTGCAAAGAAGATTTAAGTGGTTATTGCCTTTTTCATTTTTGTTTATCTTTTAATGAAATGCATTCTCGAACGATCTCTTCAAATGTAAATTTGAAAGCATAAAAACTTAAATTGAAATGTCTATACGTTGAAATTTTAATTCTTTATGAGTTGATAATATTTAATTCCCTAAATAGGAAACATTTCTAAAAAAATTTATTTTTAAACACGTTCTTAACTCTTTATAGTGTTCAATATAACTAAAATAATATTTTTTTCAAATACGTGAATTAATTTCATTCCAAAAATTGTTTAACAAATTGCTAATCGTTAGTGCAAACCCCCGACAATTACGCATGTTTACAAATATCGGCCAAAGTTTGGACTGGAGAAGACACGACTATTTTTACGTATTTTTGTGCCCTGAATTCAAATCCGTCGCCTGTTTTCCGCCATCAGGTCAGAATTTTGAGTTTTCGTATGTTAGTAGCATTGCTAATTTAAATTGAGCAATAACTATGTTAAAAATAAACAAACATTTGTTTGAACCTATATCAAAGAAATAATAAGTTTGAGCTTAACAAAAAATTTGCTGGATTCAAAGAAATTTTGTGTGAATTAATTAAGATTTGTTTAATTCGAACACAATTGAACCGCCGGATGCAAGAACCAGCCCGAAAATCAATTTTTTGAAAATGTACAATTGTAGAGAATAAGGAAATGAAACTTTTTCCTTCCAGAATTTTTTTTCGCTAAACGTTTATTTTTAATAATAAAAACGAAATATTGAAAAAAAAGTTTCTCCCTGATTTAATTAAGTTTTAAAACTTAAATCGTTCCAACTCGGCCAAATATTATTGAAATGAGATCATATTTGCAGGACATATTCAAAATACTCTAGCGATGCCTGGGAAATTATGAAAAAGTTAACAATCGCTTATTGTTTAATAATTTTTAATTGCAAAATGAGGTCAATCGATAATTGTGTTTTCTTGGTTTCGCCGGTAAAAAGTATCTAGGTAACTTCGACTTTCAAACAACTTCCAGTGAGTCATTTGTTCAGCAATGTTGAGTGAAGTTTTTTGGAAAATCTCATATCGAATCGTTAAAAATTTACTGAGATATTCAGATTTAGAAAAAGTACTCGACGTCTGCCCGCGCTGTTAGCTAATGTATCGGGAGGACTGCTCTGTCAGGCAGCGTTCTCGAAGTTCAGTCTGCGCGGGCAGACGTCGAGCACTTTTTCCGAATGTGAATATCTCAGTAAATTTTTAACGAATAGATATGAGATTTTTCAAAAAAAATCATTCAACATTGCTGAACAAATCTCTCACTGGAAGTTTTTCGAAAGTCGAAGTTACCTAGATACTTTTTACCGGCGAAACCAAGGAAACACAATTATCGACTGACCTCGTTTTGCAATTAAAAATTATCAAACAATAAGCGATTGTTAACTTTTTTATGATTTTCTAGGCATCGCTAGAGTATTTTGAATATGTCCTGCAAATATGAACTCATTTCAATAATATTTGGCCGAGCTAGAACGATTTAAGTTTCAAAACTTAATTAAATCAGGGAGAAACTTTTTTTTCAATATTTCGTTTTTATTATTAAAAATGAACGTTTGGCGAAAAAAATTCTAATAAGAATAAGTTTCATTTCCTTATTCTCTACAATTCTACATTTTCAAAAAATTGATTTTGAAAATTTTCATTTTTTGAGACAATCGGGCAATACTTTTACGCGTTTTCGAACGTCGGGCTGGTTCTTGCATCTGGCGAGTCAATTGGTTAAATACGATTATAAATTTTGTTCAAATAAAACAAATTGTATTTCAACCAAACTTTTTGTTTAAATCAAACAAAAATTTTTCTCAGTGTAGCTAAATTGTTGGAAAAATTTAAAAAATTTCGAAATTTTTTCCAGGCTATTACAGATTTAGATTTTTTGACCTTTTTGTATAATTGATACGATTCACTTGATCTTACAGCGTGAAAGAATTTATTTAAAAATGTTGATGCTCAAATTCTGCACTATGTGAAGAAACACCAAGGTATACAATTTTCAAGTTCAACCTCTGAACTTTTTAAATGTTTAACGATTTTGAAATTTAATAATTTACACATTCAGCGCTTTCAAATATTACCTTATGATCTTATTCCAATCTGAAGGTTTCATTTTTTATGCGCTCTATATTTTCATTTTTCTTACTTGAAAATGTTTCATTTGAAAAATGTTCAAGGTAAGAGAAAATATTGTTATTCTTTCCATCCATCGTATTTTTCTGCCGGGAGGAGAAGTAGGGGAAGTGGAGGGAATTGAGTGGTGCGATATTACTGGGAAGGGAGGGTGAAGTGAGAGAAAGTGAGGGTTAAAGGAGGAGTGAAGTGAAGTGTGGCGCAGTAGGAAAAGTTGCATGAGTAGAGAAGTAGTAGAGGCAGTGTGGATAGGGGAGATGGGAGAGAGGAAGTGATGAATAAGGGAGGGGACGGGTAGGTGGACAATAAGGGAAAGAGGTTGGAAGGGTGATGTAAGGGAGGGGGAGTGAGGGAAGAGGAGGAGTTAGGGGAGGTGGATCGAGTAGAGGAGGGAGAAGTAGAAGGAGAGGTGAACTAGGGAAGTGAAGGAAGGAGAAATAGGGAAGGAAAAAGGGGAGGCGGGTGAATATAAGGGAAGTGGAGAAGGGAAAAGTAAGGAAAATGTAGGGCGCGTATAGAAAGGGATAGTAAGGGAAGGGAGAGGATTGGCACAAGGTTGAAGTGGAATAAGGGAAAGTGATAAGAGGAAAATTAGAGGAGGGAGAACTGGGGGAAGGGATGGAAGGGTAAGTCAAAGGGGAGTAAGGGGAGGGATATGAGCGAAAGTGGGGAAAGTGAGAGGAGGGGAATTAGGTGCCTATTTATTATTATTATACCACTAAGCCAACCCTTTAGACGTAAGCGTCACTCACTCAGTTCTAGCATTGTTACAATACTGGGGATCAAGGAACTCATATGGTAAGAGTCTAGGATGCCTATGAGAAGGGATGAATTTGAGATCAATCTAAATATCCTGTCCTGCTTATTCAAACATCATGTTTTTTCCGCAACACCTCTCTTACACGGGTCACTGATTAATCTCCACAGCAATCACCCCAGGGGAAGAGCTTCACGAAATCGTCATACGTCATAGCTCACACAAAAATACACGACTTTCACTAATTTGTAATATTTATAATTTTAAAGAATTTTATACTCTTCAAGCTTTAAAGTCTAAAGAGTAGAACTTTAATATATTTAATAGGCCGCTTTTAGGAAGATTAAAATGTCTGTTATTGACATTCAGCGACATATAAGACATAAAGCATTGAAAGAGTTCATAACCGTGCTAGATATATTAGGAGCTTCTAAAGAGTGATTACAGTTTTTAAATTTTCAAACGCTGGAATAATCTTTAAAATAGGATGAGGGGTTATAATGACTGGGTCACAGGGGTAGAGGGTAGTATGACGAGAGAAGAGGTATATGTATATCTGAGGTAGTGTAGGTGGGCAGATGACAATTCCGCCCTGGGTACCTGCGAACGGTTCCCCCACTACACGACTTCCCCTCACGCAGCCGAACTGCTGCCGTCGATCCTGGTCAGCGGGAGTCCTCTGTACCTAATGAGGACTAAAATGCGGAATATAACATTTTTTTTAATTTAACACTTGGTAATTGATAAATATAATATTCGAAATCTGCTAATTATGACGATTCCAACGATATGTTATTTGACTTAAAAAATTGAAAATTAAAAAAGAAATGTTCAAGTTTATGTGAAATTTTATGAACAAATTTTCCAGTATTTTTATCAAATTCACTGCAGTACCTATAATTTATTGGTTGGCTGAAATTTGACCACATTTGAAAACTTATTAACGAATATCATAAATTTAGTTTATTTCTCAAACAGTCGCATTTCTCAAAATTATCCTTAAATAATTTTGCACTCCCAGTCCAAAAGTATGAATAGTGTGATCCCTAGCTTAATTTGGAAACTCATTAACAAACATCATAACTTTTTTTTACTGATTAACCAATTTGTTTATGAAAGTTAATTAAAAATACTATTTTAACACATAGAAAGCAGAATATAAAGGATTTTCGTGGAGTCAATCTCAAAAGTGTCGTTTTTCAAATCTAACATTAGAAATTTTGAACATTACCAAAACACTAAATTGTATTTGCTGCAGTGTCGAAAAAAAAATTTTAAATGAATTCGGCAAATTTTGAAAATAATTATTCTTCATTTCAAATATTTCCAAACCTAATTTTCTAACCAAAGAAAAAGGAATTTTCAAAACAGGAGTTAAATTTTGAACCAAGAAAGATTTTGCAGTCAATAAAGAAAAAAAATCTCAGCCAAAATGTTAAATTTTCAATCCGAAAAGACGAATTTTTGGCAAAACAGTTTAGTTTTCAACACAAAAATATGAATTTTCTACTAAAATAATTGAATTTTCAACTGAAAAAGATAAATTATCAAGCAAAAATGTATTTTTAACAAACAAACAAATTTTAACCAAAGAGTTGAATTTTCAACTGAAAATATTAATTTTCTACCAAAAAGATTAATTTGTAACAAAATTCATGAATTATCACAAAACTATTTAAAATTAAGGAATTTTCAACCAAAGAAATGAATTTTCAACCAAACATAAATAGTTGAATTTTCGGTCAAAAATAATTAATTTTCAACCAAAAAAACAAGTGATTTTCATTAAAAACTGAAAAAAATGTTTAGTGAATTACTAGTTTGGAAAAAATTCGAGTAAGTTTAAGATATATTTAAAAATTTTTAAAAGATTCCGAAATAATTTAAAACTTGAAAAGATTTCAAAACAAAACGTACATTTTTGAAGATTCTGAACACAACATTTAAAAGCTTTCTAAGCATTTTGAAAGGCTTCAAAAGAATAAACATTTTTCATTAAAATTCTTAGGAAAACTAAAAATGAATTCTTTTTTGAAAAATTAATTTAAAAAAATATTTTTTTATATTTTCAAAATAGAATCTGGAAGGTTTTAAAGCAATTTTTTTTATTTTGCCGGATTTTCAAAAAATGGTAGGAAAAGTTCAAGTTTCAAGATAATAAATAACAAAATTTACATTAGATTCTTGGAAAATTTCTTTATGATTTTTTAAAACAAATTTTTAGGCGAATATTAAAAAAGATTTTAGAACAAATTTCGATGTGTAAATTAATGTGTCTAGCTTAAAATTGCTTAAAATTATATAATTTCCAAAATTTATAAATTTTTTGATGTATTCTTCAATGTTGAATTAATAAATATTTTGGCTCAGACTTTTTTTCTTTATCGACTGAAAAATCTTTCTTGGTTAAAAATTGAACTCTTTTTATGAAAATTCTTTTTTTTTTGGTTCGAAAAATAGTCTGTTTTGGTTGAGGCTTAAGTTAATAAAATGAAAACAGAAGTGCCAGTAGTAAAACGTCTGGAGACAGTAATATAAAACATATTATTTTTGAAAGGAAGAATAATTATTTTCAAAATTTCCCGAATTCAGTTTTCAACTTTTTTTCGACACTTAAGCAATGCAATTTTCCGCTTTAGTCTCTGTTCAAAATTTCTCAAGTTAGATTTAAAAAACGATATTTTTGAGATTGTCTCCATATTCTGCTTTTTATATGTTAAAATAGTATTTTTAATAAACTTTCATTAACAAATTGGTTGAGCAGTAAACAAAATTTATGTTGTTTTTTAATGAGTTTCCAAATTGAGCTAGGGATGACACTATTCATTCTTGTGGACTGGGAGTCCCAAATTATTTAGGAATAATTTTGAGAAATGCGATTGTTTGAGAAATAAACTAAATTTATGATGTTAGTTAATAAGTTTTCAAATGTGGCCAAATTTTATCTTCCGGAATTTCCCAAGTTAGGTAAAATATTGCACCAATAAATTAAAGCTACTGCAGTGGATTTGAGTGAAATATTCTGAAAAATTGTCCGTACAGCTTGACATAATTTGAACATTTATTCTCTAATTTTCAACTTTTTAAGTAAAATAACACATCGTTGGAATCGTTATAATCCACACATTTTGAATATTATATTTATAAATTACCAAGTGTTAAATTGAAAAAATGTTATATTCCGAATTTTAGTCCTCATTAGGTACAAAGGACTCCCGCTGACAAGGATCGGCGGCAGCAATTCGGTTGAGTGAGGGGAAGCCGTGTAGTGGGGGAACCGTTCGCAGGTACCCAGGGCGCAATTGACCATCGCCCATGTTAGTAGTGAAGCAAAGGGCTGAAATCCTGACGATGAGGAGAAATGCTCATGGTGTTAGGGTAATGGGAAGGGGAATACATGGGGCGTGGTGGTAAAAGAAAGAGAGTTTGGAAGGTCGAGATGTATGGCATGGCATGTGGGGGGGGGGGAAGTCGAAAGGGATGTAGAGTATCGGGCAGGGGAAAAAGTAGAAGTAAGGGGTGTAGAGAGGGTCGACTCTTACTACGGTATGTGATAAAAGGGGTGTTGATTGAGCAATAGGTTTTTGGGAAAAGGTGGTAATAGAGTAGGTGGAAGGGTCATAAAGGAGAGGGGGTAAGTGTGAGCAATAGAAGAGCGAGATGTGTGCTTCAGCAAGGGGAGGGGAGAGAGAGAAGCGTGAAGGAAGTAGAGTCGGGGTTAGTGGTAGAAAGTAGTGCGACGGAATAAATGGTTACTACAGAGGGGGGGGGGGGTTATAAAAAGATGGAGGGGATTGAGCAATGGGGTGTTGGAAAAAGGGTGTAAAGGTGGAAATTATGAGTACGTGGGAGGAAAGGAGTAAATGAAGGGGTTTCACAAATGCTAGGGGACAAGGGGAGGGGTCTGGGCAGGAGGGGGGCATCACAATGTTAATCGCATAATTTAATTGAATGTTACTAAACTTTTTTGAGAACAAGAATTACATTTAAATTGAAAAATAAGACGGAATGCGGTGTAAACTTTTTTTCTTTTTTCAAATCGTCGAGAAATTCGACAATTAATTAGTGAGTTGCGCTCGGAAGAATTGCATGCATGCAACTGAAGGGAAAAAATCTAGGCCAAACCAACAGATCAGGATTGCGATCATCGATGCTCCCTGTATCTAGCCAAGTCTCTAGCAGTCAACTCCTCGTCCATAAAACTTTCTCCTTGGACTTGAAAGTCCAATACTTCTCACTGTCAGTATCTGGTCTTAAGCCTTTACTTGAGATACGGGCGGTAATAAGTATGCATTAGTGAATACAAACGATGCGTTTTAATGGCTAAAATTCCAAAAACATTCCTATACTCCTAAGTTATGACAAAAGTCGATATATGGGTAAATTTGACTAACAAAAACTATCTTCGCTAATATGTGAAAAAAACCTTTCACTTTATTGTAATAATCCAACAAATTATTATGGGATTATAATACACCCAATGAGGAAGCTGGTCCACGTCCGAACCGTGAAATTTAATTATGATCAATAAAAATGGAATTTTGTGGAAGAAGTTGCAGAAGAAAAAAAAATATCTTCACCTATTTAACTCATAAATAAGGTTAATCCTCAAGCGTAAAAGCCGAAGATAGAATATCAATTTTTAAAAGGTAATCCGCAAAAACTTTCAAATTTGATCACTCTTTGTATAAAATTGAACTATAGAACAGTTGAATTATAATGAGGAGTCATTCATGCTGATTTACTCAGCTATAACTTTAACTTATTTTCGCGCAAAACCGTTATATTTAATATTGAATTTCTCTCATTACTAATTCGCAGTCTTGAATAAAAATTGTTTAATAGATTCGAGTCTTGTCACATTTTTCATATTGAATCTTTTATAAATGGAATACAAAAATTTCAAATTATAAATTCCTAATTCATTATTCTCAGAGCTGTCGCAGCCTAATTTACTTTAAAAAGTGACCTATTTAAACCAAAAAAGTGACTATGCTCTTTTGAATTGAGAAAGAATCCAAAATAATTCTATTAATAAGTTAAATTCAAAAGAATTCAAGAAAATTGGCAACAATTTTAGGAACCCAAAAAGTTCCATGGATTTGAGTAAAAGTAAATTAAAAGGAATTTAAGAAAAATGAGAAGAATTCGATGAAATTGATAGAAATTCGCTGTAAATTTTCAAAACGAAATTGAAGGGAATTAAAAATAATTCATAAATATGGAAAAATGTATTGCATTTAGTGAGTTTGAAGTGAGTTTAAAAAAGTTCAAGACAATCCAAAGTAGTTTGATGAAAGTCTGAGAATTCCAAATGAATGTAAATAAATTGCAAAAAATATTTGAAATTCTCTTTAAATCTTTGAAACCCTACAAAATCCCTCACTTCTTGTGAATATATTCGTTTGAATCCATTAAAATATTATAAAAATCCGTGATAATCTATATGAACTTTTATGATATCTCCTGAAAACCTGGAAAATTTATTAAAATACCTTGAAAGCTTTTAGAATGCCCTAAAATCATTGGAATCCTCTGAAACCTGATAAAATCCCTTGATATATTTTCAAATATCTCAAGAAACTTATCGGTCATTTGAAATCGTTCTACATCTTCCAAAATATTAGAATATTTTCAAAACCCCCATGAATATTCTTGATATCTCTAAAAATTATTGGCAATTTCTTTGAAATTTGTAAATCACTTGAAAATGTCCTGGAATTTTTCAAAATAGCTTAAAATATTTCAAATCGTTTGAAATCTTTCGAAATCCCTTAGAATCTTTTAAGCACCCCTAAAATATTTAAAATCCTTTGAAATACCACTAAAGTATTGAAATCAATTGAAAATTCCTTGGAATCTTTTTAAATACTCTAAAATATGTTGAATGCTTTAAAATTTTTTTAAATCCCATGTAATTTTGTAAAGCTCTTGCAATTAAAAAAAATACCCTAAAATCTTTCAAATTCTTTGAAATCTTTTGAAATTATTGAAAACAATTTCAAATTTCTTTGAATATTTTTGAATATCTTAAAGTCTTCTCAATTCTTTTAAATCTTAGGTTATACCTTGAAATATTTGAAAATCTTCGAAACACTGCGAGATCCCTCAATTATTGTTGAAAAATACTTTTCTTAACTGAAAATTAAACAATTCCATTCATGGGTAAAAATTGATCTTTGTGGTTAAAAATTCATGTATTTTATGGAAAATTTGTCTTTTTTTGTGGAAAATTGATTATATTCGTTTAAAATTCATGTTTTTCTAAAAAATTCAACTATTTGGTGAAAAATGAATCCAATTTATAGAAAATTCAACAATTTAGTGAACAATGATTTTTTGGATAAAAATTCAATTGTTTTGTTGAAAATGCAACTATTTTGGTAAACAATTTATTTCATTCGTTTAAGATTTAACTATATTGTTAGAAACACGTTTTTTAATTGTTGAAAATTCATTTTTCAACTAAAAATTTCACTACTTGCTTGTAAGGTAAACTACGTTTTGTTATAAATTCATCTTTTTGGTTGACAATAAATCTTCTTGCTTAATCATTTATCTTTTTGATTGAAAATTCAACTACTTTGGTGAATAATTGAACTATTTTTTTGAAAATTTGTTTTATTAGTTTAACATTATTTTCTTAACTGAAAATTCAACTATTCCTTTCTTTATTGCAAATTTATATTTTTATTGGAAATTTTAACTACCTGGTTCAAAATTCATGTATTTTGTTGAAAATTGGTCATTTTTGGTAGAAAATTAATCTTCTTATTTGAAAAGTCATATTTTGGGTTGAAATTTTTTTTTTTTTTTTTGAGATCAATTTTTTAATCTGAAAATTTAATTGATACATTTTTTAATGTAAATTAAAATTTTAGTTGGAAAATTCAAGTAGTTGGTTAAAAATTTATATATTTTGGTCAAAAATTAATCTTGGTTCAAAATTATCTTTGTTTGAAAATTTAACTATTTTTTCGAAAAATGGCTGTTTTTTGGTTAAAAATTTATTTGCACGTGAAAATTTAACGAGTTCAGTTGAAGAATCATCATTTCAATTAAAAATTCATCTTTTTAGTTGAAAATTTAACTATTTTGTTGAAAACTCAACTCTTGGTTGACGATTCATTAATTTTGTTAAAAATTTTGTCTTTTTTGGTAGAAAATTAATCTTCTTGCTTGAAAATTCATCCTTTAGGTTAAAAAATTGAATTACTTTGGTGAAAAATTGAACCATTTCGTTGAAACTTCGTTGTTTAGTTAAAAAGTCATTATTTAGAGTGAATTTAACTATATTGTTTTTGATTGTAAATTTATGTTTCTTAGTTGAAAATTCGACTAAATGGTTGAAGATTCATGGATTTTTGTGAAACAATGATCTTTTTTGGTAGAAAATTAATCCTTCCACTAAAAATTCATCTTTTTGTTAAAAAATACATCCTTTTTATTTGAAAATTTGTGCATTTTGTTAAAAATTCTTCTTTTTTGGTAGAAAATTAATCCTCTCGTTTTAAAATTTATGTTTTCGGTAGAAAATTCAACCATTTGGTTAAAAGTTCATCTATTTTGTTAATAATTAAACAATTTGAAAAAAGTTAATACATTTTGGTTGAAAATTCGCGTGATTATAGTTTAGGGAGAGTAATTCACCATAATTTTTTGAAATCCAGTGAAATCCCATTGAATCCGGAGTAATCTAGGGCAATGCAAGATGATCCGGCGTAATCCATCTCCGCTGGACCGCATTTTTACGAGTTGTTTCCCCATCGTCATAAACTAACAAGTTGCTATAGGTATTAAAAAATTTTCTCGGATCATATAAGAAATAAAAATTCATTTCACGATCACAAAGTACGAAAATACTTTCATTTGTGCTTAGAAATCTGAGATTATAGCGTAATTAAGAGTTGCGTACGATGCGCTCTCCGTTTAGCGGAAAGTTCATTGTCCAAGGTACCGAGAATACTTGTTGATTAAATTGTATAAATAAATATATAAGTACACGAATGTGCTTGACAGAGCAGTGCAAAGTTATAAATTTTTCCCTGCCTGAGACACGAATTATGAATATAATAAAAATAATTTTCATCCATAATTTCTAATAATCAGAGCACCTAGAATTTCCAGTGAAATTTTTCCTCTACGATTTCCTGCCATTCGTTTGTGGTGACATCATAAAAATAGTGAAACTAAAACGATCACATTACGAATGCAAATTGCCTCGTAATGGTCATAACCACAACTTTACACTAGCCAACGATGGTTTTGACTTATGATAGAGACTTTTTTTTAAATTCATAATATTCATGTATGTGGTCTATATGTACACACATACACATATAAAAACTTTACACTCTGTAATTTCTCACACCTTTTAGGCATGTCTCGTCCTACTTACAACAATGATTTATCTACTTAGTATTCACTTTTCAAACCTTTCTAGAACTATTAAAGATAATGTCGATCCACTTTTTTCGGTTCAGTGTTTTTTTTTCGAATCACTTGCTACTTTTTATATTTTCAAATTTATGTTACCTAATTTTTAATTTCAATGGGGAATTCTGCAAAATTTGAACATTAAATTTTTAAGTACTAACTAGTTCCAGGTAGGGTAGAACGCAAAAGCTTTTTTGATAAAAACTTGGTTGATAATGTTCAAAATATTAATATACAGTATGTTATTAGTACTTCTAACAACAACCCGAGAATAGCATAGGAAACGTTCATTAATTACGTAAGGATTCGTAAGATTTCTGTGTTTTCATATTTTTTACTCAATATATCAACAATATATCAATTATTTTCACTGTAAACGAGATTTCAACCGATTTCAACAGATTTGAACAAATTTCCAGTGATTTTAAAAGGTTTTAACAACTTTTCAAGGGATTTTAAGGTATTTCAAAGAACTACAAAGTATGCTAAATAATTTACAAAATTTTTGCGAAATTTTATAAGATTTCCAACGTTTTCAGGTATTTCATGAGATTTCAAGGGATTTCAAATGATTGGAGGGCATTAAAATTTTTTTAGTGTATTTCAAACGATTAGAAAGGATAACGATGAGAAGTTTCACAGATTTCCAATGATTTAAAAAGATTTAAGGGATTTTGAGAGGTTTTAAGGGACTAAGAACAATTTTCGAGGAGTACAAAGAATTTCAATTTGAGAAAATTTAAAGGATTTTATGAGGTTTCTAGAATTTTTTAAAGAACTCACAGGATTTTATAAGGATATCAAGAGATACCGAAGTATTTCATCGAATTTTAAAGGATGTCTAGGGGTTTTAATGGGATTTCAAAGATTTTAAGGGATTTCATAAGATTTTAAAAGATTTCACGAGATTTCAAAAGATTTGTAAAGATTTTAAAGAATTTTAAGGAATTTCATAGATTTTGAGAGATTTAAATGGCTTTTGATGATTTCATGGGATTCAAAAGAGTAATATTTTACAGAATTTCAAATTCTTTAATTATTATTTATACATTTTTTGAAGATATCTATCGATTTTAAAAGATAATAAAGGATTTTAAGGGATTTTGGAGAAACTATAATGGCTTTTTAAAAATTGCAAGGGATGTTAAGAGATTCACCAAGATTCTTACGCATGTTAAAGATTTCAAATATTTTAAGGGATCTCGTAATATTATAATATTTTAAGGAATTTCCACGGATTTGAAAGGATTATAAGAAATTTTTATGTTTTTGGAAGACTTGAAGCGATTTCAAGGATTTTTAAAGATTTGACGGGAATTGAAAGGATTTCAAGAAATATTGAAGTATTTTACTGAATTTTTAAAGATATCATTGAATTTGAATGGGATTTTGGAGATTTTGAAGAATTTGAACGGACTTTAAGAGATTTAAAGGGTTTATTTTCCAGTAAAGTGACAGGATACATTTTTTATACATTTTACAGAAATTATTTGAGAACGTTTGTGTATGATTCACAGAAGTTTCTTTAATTATAGCGAAAAAATTTTAATAAATTCGATATAAACGTTACATTTGTTTTTAATTTACATGAAATTATTTAAAACCAGCAGAATAATTTTCTCATTAATAGAATGATAAATTGAAATTGAAATATTTTTTTAATATTCAAAAAAAAATTGAAAGGACATTTTCAAGATATTTCCGAATTAATTATTTATCCAGGTAGAATTAAATTCGACTTTCGTTTGGATTTAAAAAATTTGTGTCCATTCAGTTGAATTATTTTAAATTCATATTGAATTCGTGCGAATTTCATCAAATTCTCTTGAATTCCCTTGAATTATTCTAAATTCTCTCCAATATTACTGAAATCATTGAAATATTTTGGATTTTTATCCTGATTTCTTTAAAAATCTCCTAAAATTTGAATTCTTATGAATTTCATCAATGTCTCTTAAATTCCCTTGAATTCTTCTAAATTCACTACAATTCAACTGAAATTAATGGAATTTCGAGATTTTCCACATTTTATTTATTCATTTGAATTCTTTTGAATTAAACTTAAATTGTTTGGAAATCTTATGAATTTATCCTGAATTCGTTCAAATTCACCTGGAATTCTAATAAATTTCATTGAAATATATAGTATTATTTACATTTCACTTTTTTCAAGTAAATTAGGATGTGTGTTTGAGATTTCACTTTCCACGTTTTTTCAACTTATTGGTGATATAAATGTATTTAATCATTTTATTTTTATATCTTAATTTTGTTTTAAAAGTTTAAGGATAAGTAAAATGTAAGGGATTACAAAATGGAATTACATACAAAAGTTTCAAAAAGATTCTCACGGATTAAAAATATTTCAAGGGATCTCGTAATATTTCGAAATATTTCACTGAATTTCAAGGATAATATTGCAAAGAGAGTTACGGGATTTGAAAGAATTTTAAAAGGATTTGAAGAGATACTGGTAATTCATCGAATTTTGAAGGATGCCAGTGGAATTTAATGGGATTTCGAAGATTTTAAGGGATTTAATCAGATTTCTAAAGATGTTCAGTCTTAAAAGGATTTTAATGAATTTCAACGGATTTCCGAATATTATAAAGGATTTTAAGGGATTTCAAGGATTTCCATTATTTTTAAAAATTTTAAGGGATTTTTACGGATTTCAAATTATTATAAGGGATTTTTATAAGCCTTGGAAGATTTCGAGCAATATCAAGGATTTCAAAAGATTTCACAGAATCTCAAAAAACTTTAAGGGATTTTTGCAGGTTTTAAAGGATTTCAAGGGATCTCTACTGCGAGCCGTACCTTTTTAAAAGAATTTCTCGAGAATATGTACGATATCCATAGAATTCAAAGGATTTCAAGAAATTTTCAAACAATACAAAATTTTGTAAGGGATTTACAGATATTTCAAAAGGATTCATGGGATTTCCCGGTATTACAAGGATTACCAGGAATTCCACGAGATTAGGTTAGAAAGACGAAGCTCACGTAAGACATTTTTGGGACCCACCACTCCAAGTAAGAATTTGTAAAATTTTCTGAACCCCCTCCCCACTATCAAAAAGCCTTATGTAATTAATATACGCTCTCATATAAAAAAACTTGGAATTAATAACTAAAAATTACAAATCACGTAACGGAATCTTGCAAAATTTTTATTAAATAGATTTTCTTTCAAACCTATTAATTATATGAATCTATACTTGTCTAGTAGAAGGGGGTTTAAAGGAGAAGGAGGAGTATATGGTGGAATGTTTATGAGGGTCATGAGGGGTATTGACTTAGGAGGGGGTTGGATTGGTAGGAGGGATACTGTCAAAGAAGGGGGTAGAAAGGAAGGAGTGTAAGGATAGTAGGAGAGGTAGGAGGGATAGGAGTGGTGGGAGGGATAGGAGTCGTGGGAGAGTAGCAGTGATTGGAGGAATAGGAGCGATGGAAGGGGAAGGAGCGGCAGGAGTGGTGGAAGGGCAGGATGGGTAGGATCGGTGGGAGGGGGAATGAAGTAGTGGGGATTCTCGTCACGGCATTTTCATTTACATCTAATTTTCCCTCCTGAAAAAAAAGAACCTTAATATCGCGCTAATCCCTGCTAAAAAATTAATTTATATTTAATTATAATTTTCGTCTTGTTTTTTTTTTAATATTCAATAGAAAATTTGAATGAAATATGAAGTGGGGGCGATTTCTCAATACTAAATCTGATAATTTCGTTTTTGCTGGATCCTATTGAATAAATAAAGATTCTTCGACGCCTTGAACGACATTTCTTATCGCGGCTCGTCGCAATTGCGTTCCACTCGCTTTGCCCTATATAGTTCTGCCATACGTGTGAACGAGACTTTACTTTCTCAAACACGCGACTGCCGTCACTTCTCCTCTTCTTACTTTCTCCACGTTTAAAAGTAGGTCCCAAATAGTACTCAGAGCCGTGACTCTTTTACTTTTCATTTATATCCAAACTTGCGCGAAAATCGGTACGCGTCAACAACATTTTTTTTCTGCTTCGATAATCATCAATAGTGACACAAAAAAAATCAAACACAATTCAGATTTTTGAAGATTTTGAATGAAAAGCTTGAAAGATTTTTACGAATTTTGAAAGGTTTTGAGAGATTAAAAAAGTTTTCTGAATTTTCAAAAATCAATTTTAAGAGAATATTTCAAAATATTTTAAAACGTTTCAAAAGGTTTCCCAAATTATCAAAAAGGATCCAGCAGAATATTTTATTTTTAATTTAAAAGAAAAAATTGGAATCATTTCTAAAGACGTTTAGAAGGAATTTTATGTGGACTTTTTCTTGAGGTAAAATTCGAATCATTTTAACAGATATTTAAAAGATTTAGAAATCTTAAAATGTAGATTTTTGATGATCTCGTAAAAACATTTCGAATCTTTTTTTAATGTAAAAGATTTTAAAGCAACAATTTTTCAATTTTTCAAGTTTACCAAATTTTAGAAAAAATCAGAAGTTTGAAACGATTCAAAAATAATTTGAATCTTATAAATATTCCAAAAAATGTTTTAAAGGATGTACTTTTTTGAAGATTTAAAAGAAGAAGCTTTTCAAGAAGGGAAATTTAAACAGATTTTTTGTTTTGAAAAATTAATTTTAACAAAAAATATTTCTGACAATATTTTTAATGATTTAAGTTTTATTTTAAAAGATTAATTTCAAGTTTTAAAAATTGCAAAGTATGTCGAAGAAGAATCTGGATGATTTCAAGCCATTTTTTAATACTGTAGGATTTTACAAAATTTATAAAAACTTTTAATTATTTTAAAAGATATTTGAAGATTCAGAAATAATTCAAATTTTGAGAATATTTCAAAAGATTGAAAACAAAATGTAGATTTTAAAAGATTTCGAAAGAGAAGCTTCTTAAGAATTTTGAAACGTTACAAATATTTACAAAAATTCCTTAAGATATTTCTGAAAATGTCGAACAAACATCAGGAAGATTTTAAGGAATTTTTTTTCATTTTGCAGGATTTTAAAAAATTTTAGAAAATTTTTCCATTATTTTCAAATATATTTTGTAGTTTTAGAAGTTTTAAACAAATTCTAAAATAACATAAATTTTGAGAAGAGTTCAAAAGATTTAAAACAAAATGCAGATTTTTTAAATATTTTCCATAGAGCAGGAACAATATTTAAATAAAAAGAATAATTATATTTCATTACTTGTAGGATCTACTTTGTGTAAAAAATAGTTTATTCACGGTTTTGAATATTTTGCGTAGAATATATTTTGTGTAGAATATATTTCGTGCAGGAAAAATATTGGAGATAATAGTTTTGTGTACTATATTTTGAGAATATTTCCAGAACAAAATAATTACTATTTGATTATGTGCAGGATATATTCTATGTAGAAAATATTTTGTGTGGAAAAAATATTGGAGAGAATATTTTTCTGAACAATATTTTCATAATATTTTTAGAATGAAATAATTATTACTATTTATTTCTTTGCAGAATATATTGTGTGTAGAAAATATTTTATGCAGGGAAAATATAACAATATTAAATTCTGTGTAGAAAAAATGTTGTGTAGAAAATATTTTATGCAGAAAAAATATAACTATTAAATTCGGTGTAGGAAATATTCTGGGTAGAAAATATTTTGTGCGAGAAAAATATAACAGTATAGAATTCGGTGTAGAAAATATTTTGTGTAGGAAAAATATAGAAATATTTAATTCTGTGTAGGATATAATTATGTGTTGAAAATATTTTGTGTAGGAAAAATGTTGGACAGAATATTTTTGTGCACAATATTTTGTGAATATTTTTAGAATGAAATCATTACTATTTGTTTTTGTGTAGGATATCTTCTGTGTAAAAATATTTTGTGTAAGAAAAATATAACAGCATTAAATTCGGCGTAGAAAATATTCTGTGCGGAAAATACTTTGTGTAGAAAAAATATAACAGTATTAAATTCCGTGTAGGACATATTCTGTGTAGATAATATATTATTTAGGAAACATATGATCAGTATACTTCGTGTACAATATATTATGTGTACAATATATTTGTGTGGAAGCAATCTTTTCCCCAAAGGAATTAATATTAAATTACGTGTAGAATAAATTCTATGTAGAAAATATTTTATATAGGAAAAATATGAAATATTTGATTCAGTGTAGGATATAATTCTGTTTAAAAAATATTTTGTGTAAGAGAAATATAATCAGTATACTTTGTGTACAATGTAATCTGTGTAAAGTATATTCATGTAGGAAAAACGTTTTTCCGACCTAATTTCCAAATTGTTTTTTTTAATAGAATGATACCCATTAGAAAATTTTCCATTAGCTATTTTGGATTACGCTACTGGAGAAAGAAAAAGGTTTCTTCTCCGGAAGGGTATTACGTCCGCTAATTCGATTTCGTGGATGCCAGGTTGATTTCCTTCGTCTCACTTTCATTAGCGTAAGTGAATGATACGTGACAAAGTTTCTAATTGGCATCTTTCTATTCACACCAGTATAGATACACTGCAATTATTTATGCTGCAAACCGCAATAACGTAAGTTGTTCGACGTGCTTCAATAGTCGATTATATTTTTACCACAATTTCCAACATACTGCAATTACTGTTTACTAGAGCATAAAACCGAAAAAAAATTGAATAAACATCTTTAAATAAATCTCAATAACTCGGAAAAACGAAAATTATGCTAAAGTGGTAATAAATGGATAAAAGAGAACACATTTATATTTATTAGTTAGTCTAAATTTGCATCATTTCTTTCACTGTAAACAAGGTTAAAAAAATATTTATTCCTTGCGAAAGTAAATTATTTGATAATATGAAACATAGCAGGCTTTACATGTTTCTTGCATTAATTGACTAATTTCCAAATTAAAATATATGCTTTAATTTACAGTACTATAAAATATAATTAATAATCATTAATTAAAATAAATATTCAAGTTACTTCATCATCTTTCAGGCAAATGTCATTTTAATTGAAATTAAAATTTGTATCAGCTTTCAGTAATCTGTGAGTGGTCGCCGTGCGGTGGGGGACAGTGTTGCAATGGTCGTGCGGTGGCCGACGCGACGGTGGCGTGGTCACGCGGTGGCCGATGGTATTAGATAGGTATTAAATTGTCCAAATTAAAAACTGTCTAATTTTAAAGATTGACAATTTAATTTTCTACAATTTTTAAGAATAACAATTTAAAACTCTTGAAATTTAAAGATATGTAATTAAAAATTCTGATTTTTAAAATCAAAAGTAATTTTTTAATTTAAAATCTTCCAAACGGAAGAAACTTCTGATGTAAATAATCAAAATTACAGAAATCTTTATTATTCAATTGTTAAAATTAACAACCCTTCAATTTTAAAGATTTACAATTTAAATTCCTGTAATTTTGAAGAGTTACAATTGAAAATTTCTACGTTTTGAAATAATAGAATTACAAATTATCCAGCTTTCAAAATTTATATTTTAAAGGTATGTAACTTGGAACATTTTTCTGGAATAGTTAAATTTTGAAGATTTGCGATTGAAAAACCTTCAATTTTATAGTTGTATAAATAAACATACTTGAATGTTTTTAATTTTGAAAATCAAAATTTAGGTTTTCAATTCTACATTTTCTAAATTAAAGAAATCTCGATTGTAAATCATCAAAATTATAGAATTTTTAAGTGTAAAACTCCAATCTGGCAAAATTTGAAATTGTACATTTTCAAACATCATCAACTCTTCAAGTTTAAAGATTTATAATTTTGAGCTCTACAATTTTAAAAATTTACAATTAAAAATTCTTCAATTTCAACGATTTTCAGTTAAACATTCTTCAATTTCAAAGGTGTATGAATAAAAAGGCCGTGGCTACATGTACCAAAATTTCGGTACGTACAGCTGGATTTTTTCGGTACGTGTAAACGCTCAAAATAAAAATTCTTAAATTGTGAAAATTTTGAAGATCAAAAGTGAAGAGTTTTCAATTCTGAATCTTCCAAATGGATCAAATTTCAAATGTAAATTAATAAAATTGCAGAAATTTTAATTGTAAATTTAAAAAATTCAATACTCTTCAATTTTAAAATATTTACAATTCAAAGTTCTGCAATTTTGAAAAGCTACAATTGAAAATTCTTGAATTTTGAAAATATGAAATTGAAAATTATTTAATTGCCAAGATTTATATTTTAAGGATATGTTATTTGAAATAGTTCAATTTTGAAGGTTGACAATTGAAAATTCTTTAATTTCAACGATTTTCAATTTAAAATTCTGCAATTTTGAAGATATTTTTCAAGATATCTTCTAGCATGTCAAGAATTTCAAGAAGTTTTGAATGTAAAGCATCAAAATTACAGAATTTTCCATCCATTTCAAGATTTACAATTCAAAGTTCTACAGTTGTAAAGGGTATACAATTAACAACTTATAAATTTAGAGATTTTTTAGTAAAAATATTTAAATGTTCATGATTTTGAAGATCAAAAATCAAGTGTCCAATTCTAAATCTTCTAAATTGATCAAATTTTAAATGTAAATTATTAAACTTACAGAATTTTTAGTTGTAAAACTTAAATCTTGCATAATTTATAATTATAAATGTTTAAACTTAAACATTCTTTAATTTTAAAGATGTACAATTCAAAGTTCTACCATTTTGATGAGTTAAAATTGAATGTTCTCGAATTTTGAAAATATAAACTCAAAAATTCTTCAATTTTCCCGATTTTCAATTAAAAATTCTTTAATTTTGAAGATTTACTATTCAAGAAATTTCGAATGTAGAGCATCGAAATTACAGAATTTTTCATCGTAAAACATAAAATTTCCATAATTTTGAATTGAAATTATAAAAATTAAAAACATTTCAATGTTAAAGATTTACAATTAAAAATTTTACAATTTCAAAGGGTGACAATTAAAAACTTTTAAATTACAGAGATCTATCAATAAGAATGTTTAAATCTTGATGATTTTGAAGATCAAAAGTCAAGTTTTTAATTCTAAGTCTTCTAAATTGATCAAAATTTCGAATCATTTAAATCAAATTATCAAGATTTAAAAATTTTTACTGATAGATCTCTAAAATTCAAAAAAAGCTCTATAATTTTGAAGGTGTATGAATAAAAATTCTTCAACTCCATTCAGCCGCAAGAATTTCAAGTGGAAACAGAATTTTATAAGATTCAAAAAAAAATCAAGACACATAATTAATTATTTTATTATGATATAATTAATAATAATAATTAAGAGACAATTAATTATTTTACGTCATTCTAATAATTATTATAGTTTGTTCTGATTAACTCTCTTTCACTTGATAAAATTGCATGACTTCTTAAAGAATACTAAATTTTATTTAATATTCACCTGAAGAAATACAAAATTAAAATTAAGAAATTAATCAAAAGCCTTCTCCAAGAGCGCTTTATTAAATTGCAATAATCAAAGAGAAATAATTTCACGCGTCATGAATCCCTGAAGAAGCATCCGTGGGAATAAGCATTCAGTAACTCTCTAACAATCCTGCGTTAGAGAAAAAAAAAAGAAATTACATATAAAAGAAGTATATATCATTACCGCCCGGAAAGGTGAAGAAAATATTATTTCTATTCTGAGTCAAGATCTTGATCCATTTTTTTCTGCAGCTCTCGTAAGAACTGTAATGAATTAGTTGAATTTACTACGATGTCTTAATTTTTTTTTATCTTCTAATATACACATTTTTTTAAACATTACCTTACCTTTAAAGTCTTATTTATCTAAGAACATAAATTTCAAAATTAAAAGATTGTTCTTTCAAAAACTTTAAATTTGGAGAGCTTCTTTCTAATTTTCAAATTAAATACCTCAAAATTTAAAAGAACAATCTCGAGCTCTAAACTATATCTTTTCAAACTTCAGCAGCTTGAAGGAAGCAATAAATTATTTAAATTTTCTAAGCTACATAAAAGCTTAAAAGATACATACTGATTTTTTCAAATTTAAAAACCTAAAAACTCAATGAATAAACGTTTTAATCTCCACAAAGGAAATTTATTCTTGCATGATAATAATGACTAATAAATAACTTAAATTTCGTCCCCGACGTATATTTTGTTCAACATCTTTTCTTCATTTTATTAACCAGACTAGTAAACTCCACAATAAAAATAATAACATTTTAATAATCATAACATTCAAATCACAATTACAATTTAGTAGATATCAAATTCAGATAGAAATGTAGATAATAGATGATAGATGATACATGATAGATGATAGATGTCAGTCTCCTCAAAAAACAAAATGTAACAGAAAATGTTTCTCTATTTCTCTCGTGCCGGACGTGTTTACATCGTAATATATTTTGCAATTGAGATATATTTGTAATTTGTAATTTTAGATGTATAATTCTTTATTTTTAATGATGAACGTTAGTTGTATATCTCTCCCAATAACACCTAAGAATTACGTAAAGAAACAAAAAAGTGTGCTTTTTCCTCTGCTCAATAATCACAGTGCATCTGTTCAAAATCTCGAAAGATTAGACTCAATGTTAATTTTAATTTTTAATGAATATTTGTTTGATTATAATTTTTCATATGAGAAGTGTTAGATTGAGTCAAATTTTGATTAGAGGAAGACAGTTTTGCGAAATATTACATTTTTTTAAAGAATGTTTTGTTTCCTGGAAAATGCTGTTGTTCGATGTTGAAGATGTTCTCAAACGAAGTAAGTATCTAAGGGGACAACAATATTCCTTTCGTAAAGCCAATAAAAATGTTTTTTTTATTAGCAGCGAATCAAATCTGGAACAAAAAATATAAAACATTTTGATTAAAACATAATTTTCTCTTCATTATTAGTATTTCAAGGTTTGCAATATTTGAAGAAAATAGATCAAAATCGTTCAAATGGAAAACCAAGAATTTTAGAAGTTTTCCAAATTTGATATTCAGAAATCAGTTTCGAAATTTTTAATCTACTTAGTTTGAAGACTTTCAAGTTTCAAGTATATCAATTACAGGCTTAGAAACTTGAAAATTTGAAAAAAATGCAATGTTATTTAAATTTAAAAAAACTTCAAATAAGTCAGGAACTCCAAATTTACAAAAAATTGACTGATACATACATACATTGATTAGCAGTTCGAACTCGAAAGTTCATTGCCTCACTACCCGATTCGGGTAGTGTTTCTAGGTGGATATTTACTACCAATGTGGGCCCACCACACCCACGACGGGCCAACAGCACGCAGAATTCCTGAACGGTCACCCATCCAAGTACTAACCGCGCCCAATAATGCTTAACTTCAGTGATCTTACGATAACTGGTGTTTTCAGCGTGGTATCGCCGTTGAAAAAAATTGACTGATATCCAATTAAAATGAACTTCGAAAATTTTAATTATTTTTATTTTGAATAATGTAACTTTAGAAGCATCCAACTGCCAAATGCAGCTAAAACAAGATTTTTATTAATACATTATCTACTATCTTTGATTTTTGAACAAAAATTGCTATTAAAATTTTCTTCAATTTTTTAACAAAAATCTCCTAAAAGTTATAAAAAATCAAAAATATTGAACGAAATAACGTTGAGCGACTCAAAAACAAATTTGGAAAAGATGATACAATTTGTACATATATACATATAACGAATGAAAATATATTATAATAATATAATATTATAAGTAATCAATTAATATTAATATCATATCAATAAATAATATTAATAATAATATTATAATAATAATATATAAGAGCCTCGGTGGCTCAGTTGGTTAGACAGACGCTCGGACTTCACCTTAGAGGTCCGGGGTTCGATCCCTGAGCATCCTGAGGTACCTCTTGAAATTTTTCTATGTACCTTTACCGAGGTTCTGGTGGTTCGGATCCCACCTTAAGCTATAGCTCCCCCCATCATGCACTTGACTGCAACCCAGTCCGTGAATGATGGGGTGTAAACCAGGCTTTGCCCAATATGTCAGGGCACACGCTCTTATCAGATCACTTGATTGCATTATGATAATGCGTCCGTGACTGATAATATATACCGGGACAGCCCCGTGCATACCATTAAAAAAAAATAAAAATTCAACTCCAGCCAAAAATGCCTTTGGACATATTGGGCTGTAACCATCTTAAGCCTGAGACATTAATTTTTATAATATATAAAACAAACGCGCAGAACATCCGACAATGGGTCGGCAAATAGTGCCGACCACCCTAGAGTTCGAGGTGATGAAAATAATTTGGATGGAAACACGACGACAAACCGGCGAAATGCCCACATTATGTGGACGAATTAATTCAAGGATGACTTGCTATACTGCTACGATGCCAGAAACACCCAGAGCTTAAGCACATTTCTCATAAGTTTTTGTGAAATCAAACCGTCTACCTCTTGAAAAAGGGATATGTACGCGGAGCGCTTCCCTAACCGCTGTATGAACAAGCCGCAGAAGAAGAGGAGGAACCGACATTAAGACAAACCGCGGAAAGCAGGCACCTCCTCAGAGATGATCGCGATATCAGGACAAGGAGGAACATTAACATCCAGGTTCCTCCTAAGCCCCAAAACCTGGCTGAAATGGATACCTCCCTTCGTGAGGATATTTCGGAAGAGTCCGACCTCTGGACCATCAATTGCTCAGTTAATGGTGCTGCGATAGCTTTGGCTGATTCAAATCAAAGGCTAAAACCGACGATGGATCCAAAGACGAAAAGACGCTTGCATCAACTGAACAAGAAGACAGGATAGACAAAACAGAATGCGTCCCGTCTTCAGTGTCTGATTGACTACATAAAATCTGGTAGATCGTTCACGGAAAGGGTTTGAAAGTTCACCCAATAACTGAGGATCTATCATTACACACTGAAGAAATCAAAGCTGCTGACAATCAAGCAGCATATTGTTGATAATGTACGGGTGTTATCTGACGCGAGGAAGAGAATACCAAAGAGGGCGAGATGGATCATGGAGAATCAACAGTTTCTCGCAGACCCATCGCGCTTCTTCAGCGATCTTACTGTTTCTTTCAAAAATCCACCTAAGCCCAACGAGGTAGAGAATTTTTGGAGAGAGGTATACAATATCCCGAAAACACTGGAGTTGAAAGAAGATAGTGATAATATCATCCGCTTCAAGGAGTTTTGCGACAAACTCATAACATCTGAGGAAGAATGTCCATCAATCACTGCCGAAGAGGTGAAAAAATACTTAGGGGCACGAAGAACTTTTCCGCTGTAGGACCAGATGGTATCAAGAACTCAAGGGTTGAACAACCACCGCAGGGTCCTACTGGGAGCAACTGCACGATGAAATTACGACGGCAGGCCAGCGAAACCCTCGTGTGTCTTGACTATCACTGGTTACGAACCAGCGATAGTTTCGCACCTCCGAGAGCACCGATTACAAGGACAATTACTTTAACCGAATATTTTGGGTACAGTCGTTGAAGCACCCTTTTAAGGTTTTGATATCTCGTGTCCTTTTCCTTCCCGAGAATTTGATCACGAATATTGTTCGTTTCTCGAAGTCTTGGAGAACGCTGCCAGGTCTTCAGTGTGCAACGGAGACTGCTGTGTGAAAATCGTAGTTCCAGAAAATTTGGCACTTCTCGTTTTAGACAATTGTCTCTATCTCCCTTCGAGCGTTCGGCAGCGCAGGGTCGCGGCCAACACGGTAAGAGCGACAAAGATGGTAATAAAGCACTCTTAGGGCCGCATTATGTCTGTATACATACGTCGTTCCCGCGTGGGTGGGACACCCAGATAGTATGTGTCCTACGTTCTCAGCGCGTGCATGACACGCTCTGCACCTATCGCTGGGAACTTTTTGACATAAAATGCGGTCGCGGTATACTAATGTGGAAATGACACCGTCCTCGTATGCGAAAATGAAACCCTCTATACCTGAATTAAGCACTAATGATCTGAGGAAAGAAAAAGTTTGCTCCTTCGACAAGGACTGTTTTTCTACATTTCTATAAAAGTTTCCGTGAAGCATCTAGGTGGAGTAATGCACTTTCCTCACTTCTGATGTTAAAATTCAGGCTTTTTGTCGACTTTGTACTTAGAGTGAGGTAATAATTAATACTGTTTAGGAAAAATCGTTGTTTAAACAAATTATTATTGTTTATAACTATCTTTTCGTATATTAATGCTAGGTAGTTGCGGGTTTTTTCGAATAGTTTAACTTTTTCTCCACTTTTCACTTAGCGAGATAATAATTGATGCAAGTGAATAAAAATAATTATTTAAACAATTGATTATAGTTTATAACTATCATTTCTGAGAGTAATGCTAGGCGGTTGTGCTTTTCTCATAAATCTTCATTTTTGCTTTGACTTTTCAATTATAAAAAAAATAAATGAACATCAACCAGAATCATTTTTTAAATAGTATTGTATTTTTTCAAGTGAATCAATTTTATTCTTTTGCCAATTTTTCAAAAATATTAATTCAAACAAAAAATCTAGCTGACAGTAGAGATACAAACAAATAACGGAATAATCAGGATTAGGTGAAAGAAGTAGGTCTGTAAATGAATTGTGAAAATTTTGTTTTGAATTACACCACAAAGTTGATTACAAGGCTCAAGAAAAAAATTTGGAATTACACAATGTAGACTTACTGCCCTCTCTAGTAAGAATGGAATTAAAGTCAAATATGAATTTGACAAATATCTGTTTTATTTCAGAAAAATTTATTTTCAAACAAGAAGAGATTGTTTAAAAAATGATTCTCTTTAATGTTTATTTATTATTTTCTTATAACTAAATAGCCAAAGCAAAGCTAAAGATTTCAGAAAAATCCGCAAAATTGTAGGAATTATCTAAGAGAAGATAAACATGAACAATAATAAATTGTTCAAACAATTATTTTTGTTAACTTTAAATAATCATTACCTCGCTTTAATTGAAAATTGCAAACAAGTTGAAAAAATCGAAAAAAACTCAACTTTCTAACTCTATTCTAAGAGAAAATTGCTAAAAACAATAATAAATTGTTTCAACACTTTACATAAACATCTTATTATCAGTAGAAAGTATTATTTTATGTGTTTTAAACAATTAATAATTAGAAAACCTCAAAAAATCATAATTAGCGCCAAAAACTCGCGAAACACAATTTTTCACCTATGGGGTTTTTTTGGGATCCTATAAAACAGGCTTATGTGGGTAATATTAAAAAAATAAGTTTTGATTCGTATTTCATGGCTAATTTTAAAAAGAAATATTCAGTTTACAAACATGTATTTTTTTCTTTTGAGAAATACGTGTTAAACTTCATGGGGCTTGCGGAACCTCTAAATGTATATTCTTTTTAAATGAATTGTTGTTGTGGTTTCGAACAACTTTCCGGGGGATACGCATCAAAATTTTTATTTTCCATTTCATTTTCAGACCACCCTATTTGGAGATCCTATAAAATTTCAAGGCCCTTGAAATACTTTGAAATCCCATGAATTATCTTGAGATCCGTAATATATCTGAACATTTCTTCAATAATTTTAAGAACTTTGAAATCTTCAAAATTTTGAAACCTTCTGAAAATTCGATTTTTGTGATAGCGGATATGTTATTCTAGAAAATCAGGCAAGAAAGTTTGAAAATATCTTTGAAGGCAAAGTGAAAAATACTTGCATTAACGAACAATTTGCGAGAATAGTAGCATTAATGACATCTTTTTTAAATAGTAGTAAAATAGTTTCATCGTTTAAAAAAGTGTGAAAAAGTGTCAATAGTGTCAAATGGTAATATTTTTATTTTAAATTCATAAGTTTCTGCATTTCTTTTGGTCATTTATTATTCCATTAATATAAAAAACTCATTTTTCGATTTTTTTAAATTAGCGGTGTTCTTACAAAACAGGGCAGCATTGGTACAAGAAAAATGAGTGGGAACCATGTGGTATCAATAGTTTGACCAAATTAATATTTAAGGTTTACAAACGGTATGTTTCTTTTCCAAAGGGATATCTGAAAAATGAAAATTGAAGAGTATGTTATGCTTACTAAACAGTTCTCATAGAACCAAGTTGATCTTAGGTCCTTGTTTTTTTTCCTTGTTGTCATCATTCTCGTTGCTCTTGTCATAATTTATTTCGCCCTCTCGTTTTATGAGCTGTACATGTTGTACTTGATCTAAATAATTAAGAGCTGCTTCAAAACGCCTCAGGGATGCTGCGTTATATGATTGCATATGTGCCCTTTTTCCATAGCGACTGCCCATGAAAAAACGGTCCACCCGGGGCGATATCTCCAGAATTTTTGACACGGAGTTTGAATTTTTTATGTTGCCCCTTTCACTCCGTCCGTATCTACTGCCTGACAGGAACAGTCCTCCTGCAGCTGATAGAATTATTTTTTTATTAATACTAGAAAATGACCACGCGCGCGATTGTTGTCTATTTTTTTTAAGGAAGGAAATTTTTAAAAAACATAAATTAAAAAAGTCAAATTCTGTAACAAAATAGCACAAGAACGCTTACAAAGAAATATTTGTCAAACAATCAGTTTTTTTGAAAACATATACTCAAGAAAGTAAGTTTGTGTAACATAATTGCAAAAAAGGAGTTCAAATTAGAAAAGTATGTTTCTGGACAACAGCAATGTTCAAGAAACATTCAAATGTTCGACCCAAGCAATATTGGTACGGAATATTTCTGCAATAATTCAAAATAATATTGAATTGCGCTTGCTTTATGTGTCTGAAAAATGTCAAGGAAATGTTGCTAAAATATTTAAGCGCAAAGTTGCTGAAACACTGGCTGAGATATTGATGGACCTTATTTTAAATTTAGTAACAAAAGATGAAAGTGAACAACTTCCGGTTTTTTTTATTATTGTATAAAATCAAAAGTTCTTCCAGAAAATTGTTTTTTATTGTTGAATAAAATCAAAAAATATTGAAAATTACGTTTGGAAACTTCAGTAGTTTGAATATTTTTTGAGGAAACTAGTAAGGCTTCAAAACGTCATTTTCAATACCTTTTAATTTTATAAAATAATTAAAAAAACAATTAATTGTCTGGAAGTTGTCGTTGACTTTTGTCACCACATTCATCTATATCATATTCCCAGACGTTAATTATAAGAAGGATTCAACATCACATCTATTCTTCAATTCAGAATTGTAGCAGAAATCCACCAATTTATTTTTATTTGTAATTCTATTTACATATACATTAAAAATAACATTCTTTGTTCGATGCAGTAGAAATCATTCTTCTGAACTTTTTTACTCCCAAGAGAGGCCAATTTTTCTAATATATTGTGAGTGATTATTACATAAGCCATATTTACAATTTTGGCACTCCTTGAAACCTATAAAATAATTACGAATATTATTGACATATATAGTTTATAAGATAGCCTAAACGGGTAAAGACGATAAATTTAAGGGTTGCAGTACCAAACTAGATAACCAACATTTTTTCGGAAAATGGGCTTATGCATAAAAAATTTGTAGAAAATCAAATACATTTTATGTTGAAAGCATTTTTCCGTAAGCTCATTTTTAGTATAGTGATAAAAAGATTGGTAATTCAAAACCAGATAACTGACTCTGTACTCCCATCTTCTTTTCTTTTCAATTGCCTAACCTCTTACCTTTTTTTTAAACCTTTTTCTGGCCAACTTCATCTTCATAAAAGTTTTTAAATGCAGTAAAACAATAAAATACATCTTTTTTTGAAGAAAAAAAATTAATTAAAACTATTTGCTACTTTTTTCAGCACCAAAGTACCAATCAAATTCTAACCCAAAATCGGAAACCATATTTTTTAATAGTATGCATATGGATATGTATATGATACCATCACATTAAATCTTTATTTTCCCGGAACAGAATCATTTTTTTTAATGAAAACTTTTTTATCCATATTAAGCCTCCCCATATCTCGGGATCATTTTTTGTATTGCTTCTTTAAATTGAAAAATAGATCTTTAGTAGCTATCCAAAGACGATTTTCAGAACAAATGAGATTTGAACATCAAATGTCTTGAATGATTTATTCGGATTTGGTTAACTTTTTGAATCAAATTCATTTTCTAACAATTTAGCAACTCAATATCTCGGGAGTACGTTTTTATTTTTTGTTTCGACTGAAAATTGCCCTTTTTATCGTGATTCTCAACCAAGCCTGTTCCAATTTCAGCTTCCTGTCACTTTGAAATTGTAAATTTTCACATACTATTTCTCAGAATTGGATAATATTTCCTGATGATACTTTTTTGGCCTCTATTTAGAAACTCTTCAGCTCGGGAGTAAACTTTTGTTTTATTTTTAAATGGCGATTTTGATTTAAAAAAATATTATTTCGCTCTCATCCTGAAAAATTCCGATTTTGTTGGTTATCTAGTTATGTAATGCAACCCTTCAAATTATATTGTCGTATAGCCTATAAAATAATAGATACCAAAAATATTGCTAAAAATATATAACTCAGTAACCTAGAAATTTATTTTGTCGTCAAAATTGATATCAAAAAGGTTTTTTCAAAATTCAAAGTTTGTAATAAATTTTTCTTTCTAATCTTACACTTTTCTATAATAAATTTCACGAATCTCGCAAAAAACTAATGATTAGAATTGCAAAACGGGAGATAAATCTAACCTTCTTGCCTGCAAATTGTGATTCTGCTCGAGACAATATCATAGATCCAGGAAATAGTCTTACTGTCGTCAGGCAGTTGGATAATGTAGGAATGTAGGAGAAGAAAAATTATAAATGAATATTTTTTTTTATTATCATATCATCATTTATTATCATTTTTCACTTCCAAGATCATATTCCTGCGAACTTTTTATCGGCTATCAAAAATTCAAATGTCAAACTTGGTAATTCAACTTTAGCATAAATGCTTGAAGTTGTCAACATGGGAAGGAACATATGAAAATCGTTTGACGTGTTTTAATTTAAAGTCAAAATTTTTTACACTGAATTTATAATAACCGAAACTAAGAAAATATTCCATTGATAAACAGTGAGGAGGAATATTTACTTGACAGTGAAAAGATGATACGTGTTTTTATCAGTTTACAATCTGTTTACAATGAAGAAAATATTCTTTTAAAAAATTTCGATTTCTACATTACACAACTCTCTGATGACAGTAAGACTGTTTTCCTGGAGCAACGATATTGCCTCGAGCAGAATCAGAATTTGCAGGAAAGTTAATTATATTTATCCTCCGTTTGTCAATTCCAATCTTCAGTTTTTTGTAAGATGCGTATCTAGGTTACTTAGTTTTATAATTATAGTAATATTTTTGTATTGATTATTTTATAGGCTATACGGCAATACAAGCTTACTATTTTCACCCGCTTAGGCTATCTCTTAAAAAATACTTTTTAATAATATTTGTAATTATTTGATACGGTTCAAGAGAAAGAGTGCCAAAATTGAGAATATATGGCTCATGTAATTCTGACTCACAATAGCCGTTGGACATAATATTTTTCAAAAAATTTGCCACTCTTGGAAGTATATAAGTTCAGAAGAATAACTTCTTCTGCATCTAACACAAAATGTTGTTGTTTTTAATTTATATGTGAATAGAATTACAAATAAAAATAAATTCATGACTTCCTGTTACTTAATTTAAAAGAAGGTCTTATAAGTTAATTATAGGTGTGTAAGTAATTAAAAATAATATCACCTGAAAATAAATTTAGACAGAAACTTTCAAGAATATATTTTGAAAACATTTTATGGAGATATTCCATCAATATCTCAGCCAATGTTTCAACTTAAAGCGAGCGCAATTTTAATATTCTTTTGAAATGTTGCAGAAATATCCCTGATTGGACATTTTAATGTTTCTTGGACATTGCTTCTATATTCATTTGGAATGTTGCCGATGTTTCAATTTAATATTCTAGCAATATTTCAGCAACATTGGGTGTTATGAGGGAGTGTAATCGGCTTATTAGAGGCAGTTATAGAACAAAGGAAAAAAGAAGGAAAAAAGGAAAGAGACAACCAAACCACCTTGCTCTCTTTTCTTTAATAAGGTAAATGTCCCAGTAATCGTGATGGTCCCAATAATCGTGAAACTAATAATAATTTAAATATCTTGTTAAAAAATATTTTTAAAGTAACATTTAATGATAAACCTTATTTATTTTTATTACTGTAGTCTTTTTTAGCCTTTTTTATCCTACCAGGGTCCAATATGTTTCGAGGCATTTTAGGGCTCCTCTTTAGAAAAATTTTTAATAGGAAACTATTAGGTCTACAAATTAATCCGGTGCCTTTACTTTGATTTTGTATTTTTAAAGGACGAACCTCAAACTTCAAAACTCAATCTATTAGGTGGCGGTCCTGCGGACTTAACCTAAAAAATCATTAGTAAATACAATAGCGTCCGACATGGAGTATTTGAAATACTGCATTCTTTTTGCATTCCAATTCAAAAATCACCATTGTGAACTCTCTGGAACCACTTTTTACACGTTTTATATGTCACCGCACCTTCTCCTAAGTCTGACCAAATCATTTCGGTCGCCTCAGATGCATTTTTTTACTTGGAATGCAAGAAGAATGCAATTTTTCAAATGTTCCTTGTCGGACTTCATTGTATTAACCAATGATTTTTGAGGTTAAGTCCGCATGGCCGCCACCTGTTATATTGTGTTTTAAAGCCTAAGGTTTGCCCTTTAAAACTACCTCGGGGCGGGAAAAAATTCAAGTTTGACCAAGACTTACAAGACATCAAATAAAGGCACCGAATTAATTTGCAGACCTAACACTAGGAAATATTTCTATCGCATGCTAATATTAATTAAAAATATACATATGAAAATATGAATTTTCAACAAAAAAGTTGATTCTCAATCAAATAGTAACATTTTTAGTTTGAAAAAATGAATTTTTAACCTAAAAAGATGAATTTTCAATGAAAAATGTAATAGTGGATATTTCAACTGAAAAATATTTTAATTTAAAATTAAAAACAGTTAAATATTAACAATAAAGATAAATTTTCAACCAAAAATAAAATAGTTGAATTGAACAGAAAAAATTTCCAACCAAAAGCGAAACAAATTTTCAAGAATTGAATTGAATTTGAGAGAAATTGAATTTAATTTTTAAACAAAGAAATGAATTTGTAACTAAAATGCTAAATTTAAAAAAAGGACTTCAACTTTCCTCCAAATAGTTGGAATTTTTATCAGATTGTTGAATTTTTAAGCCAAAAATATAAATTTTGTACAAAACAGTTCAATTTTTAACAAAAAAGTTTATTTTCAAGCGAAACAAATTAACTTTTACCCAGACAGTTTCATTTTTAACAACAACAAAAATGAAATTTCTACACAAAAAAATGAATTGAAAACCAAAAACACGGATGTTTAAAAAAATAATTACATTTTTATTCAAACAAAATTTTTTGTCAAGCAAGAAAAAAAAGTCAATCAAATTCTTGAATTTTCAACAAAACAGTTGAATTTTCAACCAAAAAGAATGACTTTTTACCAATTTGTTGAATTTTCAACAAAATGTTTTATGCAAGAAATGTTTTTGACCGCGTACAGTTTGAGCATAAACATAAACTAAAATTATTACAATTTAGGAATCTGCTTCGAAATGTTTGAAATATATTTTTTTTTATTAAAAGTAATAATATTTGATGAAAAACACTAACATAATCAAAAATTATTGAAAGATTCTAAATCATGTTCAAACCATAATTATTTTTGTTTTCAAATATAATTTTTTCGTGTAAAACGCTAACGTAACCTAATATTGTTGAAAAATTATGAACCATTAAAATCTAATGATTTTTGTTTAAAAATGATAATCTCCGGTTTCAAACGCTGAATAAAACCAAAAAAGTAAACTTCTGAAACATTTTTTATCTTTGAAAACCAGTAAAATTTTCTAGAAACCCATTTTCGGTGTAAAATGCTTAAATAATCTAAAATTGTTGGAAATTGGGAATTTTGATGATGATTATTTTTGAAAAATGACAATTTCCTGTTTGAAACGCTGGCAAGAACGAAAAAGTAAACTTTTGAAAAATTTTTAATCTTTGTCACCCAATAACTGTTTTTGCAAGTATGCATTTCTGGTTTAAATCGCTTACATAACCTAAAATTGTTCGAATTTGGGAATCTTGATGATGATTTCTATTTAAAAATGACAATTTTCGGTGTAAGCCGCTGACAAAACCGAAAAAGTAAACTTTTGAACAATTTTTAATCTTTGACATCGTAAAACTTTTTTTTTTAATACCTCATTCCGGTTCAAATCTCTTACATAACCTAAAATTGTTAGAAATATTAAGAATCTTGATGATAATTTCTATTTAAAAATGACAGTTTTCTTTATAAACCGCTGAAAAATAAAAACCGAAAAAGTAAACTTTTGAACAGTTTTTAATCTTTTACATCCAAAAACTTTTTTTTGAAAATACCTATTTTCGGTTTATATGGCTTACTTTACCTAAAGTTGTTAGAAATTGTGAATCTTGATGATGATTTCTATTTAAAATTACAATTTTCGATGTAAACCGCTGACAAAATCGAAAGTTTTGTGTGTTTTCATTTAACCGCGCACGAGTACTTAAGAAGGACAAATGTTTCTCAATTCGTTTATTTGTAGATTTAAAATTCAAAATTTCAAATTCAAGATATAAATAAATTTAAAAAAATGAAAAGCCAATGACCAATTCAATAAAGGATCACGTATTTCACAGTTTAATCCAAAAAAATCTGCCCGCTTCGCGGGCACATTCTCATCGCGCGCTTTGCGCGCGGCTCGCTTCGCTCGCAAGGTTGAGCGCGCCTAGGGCGCGCGACTGTTGGATCTCGCGCTTCGCGCTCGATCATATATTTCTCTCGCGCTTCGCGCTCGATTATGTACTCACCTCGCGCTACGCGCTCGGACGTATTTACATCGCGCTTTACGCTCGGCTCCTCTAGATTTTTGAACTTCGTGTTCGACTTCGATGAAAAGAAAAAGTTTGTTTGCAAATATTATAAAATTATCAAAACCTCTACATATTAAGTGATTGTTAAATTTGTTTTTATTTTAGACTGAAAAGGAACTTTATTTACTCAAGGTTCTATCGACCTTAAGGAACACATTCTCATCCAGACACTGGCGCTTCGCGCTCGATATTTGATTTGAAAATCATTTGAACCGTGTGATAGAAACAAAAAAGTTTGAGCGCACTTACGGCGTGCGATTTGGTAAATACACTGAGCGCGCACTTTGTGCTTCGTGTTATATGTTCTTCATATACAAATTACTAAATTTGTATTTGATTTTAAATGAAAAGTAATGATATAATTCAGGCGACAAATTTTATTAGTTAACATTTTATTTTAGCTTGTGCCGTTTATCAAAAAAGTTAATTTTTTCATTTTGAATATATTCTTACCACAAAAATTGATTACGGGTTTGTAAGTCTTTTTTGAATGCACAATTTTTGTTCATTTATATGTTTTCGTACCTTGATTGTTTTTTCAAAAATTTGATTTTTTTTACTGTCAATGTTATTTTCACGAATAAAACAAAAACCACGCATCCTATCGAAACATGAGTCACAATAAATTTGTACCTCTTCCTTGGATGAACAAATTTTGTTTCGGTCATTTTTTCGTAGCTGGTAATATTCGTCTGAAAATTTGATTTTTCTATTTTCAATGCTGTTTTTTACGAATGAAACAAAAACTACGCGTCATATCAAAAAGTTAATGATAAGAAATTTGTAGATATTTTTTAGGTGCACAATTTTGGTGAGATGATCTTTTCTGGTATCTTGCATAGTTTGACAGCAAAATGGCTTTTTTGATTTTTCATTAATTTTTTGTGCGATCAAAATTTGAATTTTTTATTTTTCAAA
The DNA here is from genome assembly GCA_932195095.1 of Andricus curvator. Classification (NCBI taxonomy): domain Eukaryota; kingdom Metazoa; phylum Arthropoda; class Insecta; order Hymenoptera; family Cynipidae; genus Andricus; species Andricus curvator. Next base: position 178,214 of record CAKNYM010048621.1, read on the forward strand.
AAATTCAAAAAGTTGTTATGAAAATATTATAGGGTGTTCAGGAATCAACGTTTTTCTCCTCTTGACTTTTTTTCATATCGTGCGTTTTTCGGCTTAAAATGTTAATTTTCGTTTGTTTTTTGGAATTTTGAAAATGCTATAACTCCAGTAATTTTTGTTTTATCACGAAAAGTCATTAGAATATTTTGTTCGTCATTTTGCGTACTACTAATAACCATACATAGAATTTTTAAATCTTCAAAAAAAGTGGTCTCAAAAATTTTCAAAATGTGCTCACTTTTTGAATTTTCATCCAAAATAGCTGGTTAACGAACTCGTTCTCTATTTTTCGGCCATAAAAAAGTGTGCCAAAGCTCAATCAAATCTGATCATTTTTTCGAAAGTTATCGTGGCTACAGACAGACAGACAGACAGACAGACAGACTGACAGACAGACAGACAGACTACAGACAGACAGACACCTTGGTAAAAACCGTTTTTTCTGGCTCAGGGGGTCTCAAAACGTGGAGATTTGATGAAAACCGACTATGTCAAATTTTACATAAAACCAATACCTTCTCATTAGAATGAGAATGTAAAAATTGAAATAAGACATAAGGGTGGCTATTTTTCCAAAAATCTTGAAAGCATGTTTTCTCAAAAACCTTTCTTTAAACCTTTTTGTTCAGAAATAGCTTTCAATAAAAAGTCAATATGTACTACATATCTCGAAGGTTTTAATTCTTGTTAAACAACTGCGCTACCTTGAAACACATTATTTTGGAAAAATCTAATATTTGAATTTTTCTCGGAAACAACGAAAGGTATAAAAAAATGTTTACATTAAAGTTAAAATATCTAGAAAAGTTATAAAAAACACCCCTTACTCCTTATGATGCTTGCATTTCTTAAGAGAAAAAATTATATTAAAAGAAAAAATTTCCGGCCTCAGAAATAATTAAACCCCACCAAAAAAGATAGAATGTCTTTTTTATATTAGCAAAAACTTTGTTAAAATATTGGAAAAAATGAAGAGTGGATTTTTCCTGAAAATATTCTTTTTATGTTTTCAAAATTCCATTAAAAAATAAAAAAGGTGTTCTGTGAAGCCCCACCTTTTTTATTTAGTTTAATATTTTTTAACAGTTTCTGCCTATAAAATAAAGGTATCCTAGCATTTTTATACGGATTTAACTGTTTTGAGGCCGGAAAAATTTTTTTACAATGCAAAATATTACAAAAGGGTAAGAGCTTTTTTATAGGTTTGTAAACTTCATGTGAACATTTTTTTCTACCTTTCCTTGTTTCCGAGAAAAGAGCTAAAATTCGAATTTCAAAAATAATTATTTTAAATAAGAAACAGTGATTTACAGAAAAAAAGAACAATTTTAAATGGTAGGATTTTTTAGAAAATCCAGTTTCAATAATTTCGGAAAAACTGTCACCATTTTGTCATTTTTCAAGTTTTTAAAAATTGTTTGGATCAATTGAAGAGCAAGAATTTTCAGGTCGAATAAAAAACGTCCCAAATACATTTTTGCTGAAAACCCCATCGGTTGGATTGGTTGCATACTGCGTGAATATGTCTTTTTGGGCTGTTTCAGTTTGTTCTTTCGAATTCTCTAAAATTTTGTAAATCACAATTTCCAAGTAAGTAATTTTAATTCTATAAATGTATTTCTAAAAGAAAAAATTGATCTATTTATATAGATTACGATTTTTTCGAACCAAAATTTAATTATATCAAAATTTCCAAGTAAGTCATTTCATTTCATGATAAAATTTATTTCTAAGCATTTCTAAAAAATATTAATAAAAGACAAAAATGTAATTGTAAATGTTGTTTTAATATTGGGAAATAATTTTCTTCTTAACATTTTGCTACCACATTATAATTTTTAAACTTTTTCACACTTTTAAAGGCATGAGAAAAATGAAATTATGGACCAAAACTTATCAGTAACAATAAAGGTACCGGTACAGATTTTAAAATATGTCGAATAAGAATCTGGAATATTCTGAGACCATTTTTTTAATTCTGCAGAATTTAAAAAAATGTTAGGAAAACTTTGTCTTAATTATTTTAAAAGATATTTCGAAGATTGAGAATTTTTGAAAAGATTAAAAAATATTTTAAATCTTGAGAAGATTTCAACAAATTTACAACAAAATGTAGGTTTCAAAAAAATTTTATTTCGAAAAATGAAATTTAAGAGAAAATTGAAAAAGATGTTTAAAAGATATTTTTGAGAGATATTTAGAATTTTTAAAAAGATACAAAAATAATGTTAAACTTAAAAAGCTTTCTAAAAATTTCTGAAGATGTATAAAAATATATGGATAATTTTATAGCGATTTCTTTAATTTTGAAAGATATCTGAAAAATTTTGGGAAAAATTCTAATCATTTTGATAAATATTTACAAGTTCTGAACAAGTTTCAGAAATAATTTGATATTTGAAAAGATTTCAAAAAATTTAAAAGAAAATGCAGATTTTTGAAGATTTCCAAATAAAATTTTGAAGCTTTTTGAGGAGTTTAAAAGGTTTCCAGATAATAACAAAATTTTCTTGAGATTCCCGGAAGAATTTTAAGTGAGTTTTTCTTCTGAAAGAATGGTTTTGAGAAAATATTAAAAAAGATTTTAAGCATTTCAAAAAATTTCCACAATTGTCAAAAAAGAATATGGAAGATGTTAAGGCAATTTTAAAAATCATTCAGGTCAGTTTAAAAGATATTTAGGAGTTTCCAAAGTTTTGAAGAGATTAAAAATGTTCCAAAAATTCAAAATATTACCGAAAAATTATTAAATATTTTTAAATTTTTTCGAATTTTTCCTATAATTTGGTGAAATCCTGTAATATAAAAATACTTTCTTAGAAATTTTCTAAATACTTTTTCGACATATATGAAATCTGAAAAAATCTATTTGAATTTTCTCAGGAAACCTAGGAAAATTATATTTATATAATCTTAAGGTAAATAAACAAATAATCAGAAAAAATGTTATGCAAGAATTTTATTTTGTATTAAAATTATTATTTCTCCCCTAAAATTATAATTTTGTTGAATTTGTTGTTCTTTCTTGACTGAAAAATCTTTTTTGGTTGAAAATTCGTCTTTTTGGATGAATTCAACACTTTTTTATTTAAAATTCAAATATTTTTGATTGAAATATAAATTATTGCTTTTTTCGTTGCGAATTCATATTTTTTGGTTGGAAATTAACTTATTTGATTGATAATTAAATTTGTTGTGGAAATTTCGATTTTGCGTATCTGAAATCTTCACGAACCTTTTTGAATTTTTTCAAGAACCTTAGGAAGATCAAATTCACATAAACTTAAAAACAAATGAACCGAAAAAATAAATAGTTATTTTACATTTTCATTTTGTATTACAAATTATTTTTCAATTCAAAACGAAAAACTACATGTGCGATCAGCGCGCGATTTATGATGCTAGTTTACTGAAATTAAATAAAATTTAATTTTAAAAGGTGTTCAATAGAAATCTTCTGTAGGAGGAGCTATAAAAATCATGTTATGTAACTAAAAAAAAATCTTATTTTTAGAGAGCTCTAACTGCACAGTCACCATAAAAATGCTTTTGGAAAAGATATTAGATTTTTAAATTTTAAAGCATTGTGGTCATAATGCAGAGAAAGTTAGTGTCATATTTCGTGAGATAATAAAGAGACATAGTAGATCATAAAATTTAACAGGCTCATATAAAACCTGTGTGAAGTAAAAATATATTTTTTCACCAGTAGAAAAAGAAATTGAGGATTAAAAGATTATAATTTGCAATTTTATTATAAAGTCTATACCCCCATAATGTTTAACACGTATTTCCCATAAGAAAAAAAAACGTTTTCATAAATTTTATTGAGAATCGTCAATATTAGCTGAATCGAGTTGAAACTCAAAATTTCTCTTCACAATTAGTCATAGAATACGAATAAAATATTACTTTTTAAATATCACCCCCATAAGTCTGTTTTATAGGGTCCCAAAAAAAACCCATAGTGAAAAAATTTGTTTTGCGAGTTTTTGGCGCTAATTATTATGTTTTTGTGGGTTTTTAATTCAAATTGTCTCAAGTACATGGAATATTCCGTTATACTGATAACTAAATGTTTACACAAATTGATTAAACAATTTATTATTGTTTTTAGCAATTTTCTCTTAGAATATAGTTAAAAAGTCGCGTTTTTTTTTAAATTTCCCACTTTTTGTCCAATTTTCAATTATAGTGAGGTAATAGTTCATTATTGTTAACAAACATAACTGTTTGAACAATTTATTATTATTGTTAATAATATTCTCTTTGAATAATGCTATAAATTGCTGTTTTTTCTTAAATTTTCAACTTTTTGTCCATTTTTCACTTGGAGTGAGTTAATATTTAATACAAATTATCAAAAATAACTGTTTATACAAATTATTATTGTTTATAGCTATCTGCTTATATATTAATACTAGATAGTTGCAGTTTTTTCTGAAATTTTCAATATTTCGTCCACTTTTCAATTAGAGTGAAGTGATGATTAACTGAAGTTAACAAAAAAATTTCTGAAACAATTCATTACTATTGTTAATAATATTCTCCTTGCTTAATGGTAGAAAGTTGCGGTTTTTTCTGAATTTTTTAAATATTTGTTTATTTTTCATTTTGAGTGACTTAATAATTAATTAAATGTGACAAAACATAATTGTTTGAACAAATCATTATTTTTTATATGTAACTATCTTCTCTCATATTAATGCTAGATAGTTGCGGTTTTTTCTGAAGTTTTTAACTTAGCTTTGCCTTCTTAGTTATGAACAAATAATCATTAGAGAGAATCATATTTTAAACAATCTCTCTCTTTTTTGTCAATATATTTTTCTGTAATGAAACAGATATTTGAAATATGCTTCAAATTTTCTAAATAAATCCCAGGGATTTCCCAGGGAATCCACAGACTGTGAAGCGGGGGGCTGATATTATAATATGTGCAATACCAAATTTTTCTTCCAAGCTTTGCGATAAAATTTTTGTTATAATTCAAAACAAAACTTTCACAAGTTATTTAAAGTCTTAGTCCTCCCACCTACTTCGAATTATTATATTCTTTGTTTTTGTCTCTTGTGTAAGATAACTTTTTGGTTTAAATTAGTTTTTTAAACATTGAGAAAAGAGCAAAAATAATTTACTTAGAACAATAAAATACTATTTTACATAGATTCTTGTTGAGGTGCACTTATTATTTTTTCATAATTAACTAAAAAGTCAATAGTCCAGGCGTCTCATACGAAAAAGGTCCTTTCACCATATTAAGTAGGTAATGCGCGTTTTTTTACTAAAACGGTTTATTGAGGGGTCCTGGAGAAAATTCCAAGTTTTCTAGAAATGACTACGATGCGTCCCAGAAATATTTTTGAAAAAATTTCAAAAAATCGTGTTTGCGTAGACTGACTCGCCCCGTTGCATTTTAGAGCAACATTTTTAACAGCGAAATTAAATTAGAGGAAATTCTAAGAAAGTTAAAAAAAACTTCCTATCTCCAATAGCCCAAATAGGTCATAAGTTATGGTCTCCCAAAGTTGACCACTTTTGACCTATTTTTCAGGGCAAATGACTCTTGTTCAGTTTTTTGAAAATACTTCGCTTTTGGGTGAAGCTACGTAAGTCGTGCCAGAGAAAAAGTTGCAGGACAGGAAATTATGCGTAATCTTAAAAAAAAATAATCGTCTAGTCTCCATAGATCAAGAGTTATGACTCTTCAAAAAGCACAATTTTTTGCTATTTCGAGCTATTTGTAGCCAAAAAAGTTTTTTCAAAACTACTCATTTCGTACATATACTACAGAGAAATGTTAACAGGATAAATTATAGAGGGCTAAATGTGTAAAATGAAAAAAAATCTGCCCGCTGCGCGGTCACATTTTCGTCGTGCGCTGTGCGCGCGACTCGCAAGTTTGAGCGCGCCTAAGGCGCGCACATGTTGGATCTCGCGCTTCGCGCTCGATAATATATTTATCTCGCTAACTAAATAAACAGTTAATTTATATATTTTATTCTTCAATCACTTTCGAGGAAAGGATATTCTAGAAGTAATTTTCACAAAGTCTTCGACGAAGAAGGTGTAGATCTCCAAACAGTCAAGGTACGTGGGTTAGCTTTCGCAGATGATAAGATTGTTATGGCAGAATCAGTCGAGGACTTGCAAAGAATGTTGAATAAACTTAATACAAGCATGTACATGGGACTCGAAATTAACATAAATAAAACAAAAATCATGGTGTTTGAGGGAAAAAGTGAGAAAACAATGTGCAACATTGTCCTAAATGATGAGAGATTAGAACAAGTTGACAAGTATGTATATCTGGGTAGCCTATTCACTAGCGACGGAAAAATAGATGGGGAGCTAGATAGGCGCATAAATAAGGGTAAGCAGGTTATCGGTAGAGCATGGTCCATTCTCACAAATAAAAAAATATCAAAAAAAGCTATAATGCCCATAAAAATTCTATATTCGTACCGACTGTACTATACGCTAGCGACACATGGACCTGTCAAGAAAAGGACAGGAGTAAAATTAACGCGATCGGCATGAAACCTCTGCGCATAATATCCGGGAAAACACTGATGGACAAAGTCCAAAACGAGACAATCCTCAAAGAATGTGGTGCAAAAGAGACAATAGTTGACACATCACATGGGAAAGAAATCAGTTAAGATGGTTCGGTCATCTTGAAGGAATGAAAGATGAACGACTGACCAAACAAGTGTATAAAGGTAAAGTAAATGGCAGAATGCCCAGAGGTAGACCGCCGAAAGAATGGTTAGAATCTGTAAATGAGACATTAATCCGAAGAGACATAAGCAGCCATAGAAACACATGAGCCTGCATGAAAAAATGCATGGACGTGAAGGAAGCTAGAGTAGTATGCCAGGACAGAAAAATGTGGCGACAAATAGTTTGTAAACGCAGAGTGACAATAGAATGAATGACGCCTGAAAAAAAGACCTTGGAAACTAATGGGCCCAAGTAGGGACCCACACATAACAATTTTGTGAGGCTCTTCACTTGGGGTGATCGCTAGAGAGATTGATAAGCAATCTGGGTCGGAGCAGTGTTGCGGAACAAACGTGTCATTTAAATAAATAACACGAGAATCCCAGATCAATCTAAAATATCTATACCTAACACCTATATACCTATCTACCTTATACCCATGTACCTACATACTTTACACCTATATACCTATTTAACCCCTACCTATCTACTCTATACCTATATACCCATATACACACTACTATTTTCCAACCGAGCAAGTCACGCCTACCCCGAAAGGGAAGTGGCTTAATGGTATAATAATAATAATAATAATAATTAAAATAAATACATAAAATATGTAGACAATTGGTAGTGTGAAGCGTGTTATTTAAAGAATGGTTGAACAATTTTTTTTTTTTCAACAAAAAAGGAGAAAAAAGTGTACTTGTCATGAAATAGAAATGCATATATGCCACCAAAATGCTCAAATACGGTCGCAGTACATTTGCCAGTACATACAGACCCTTCCGAATGAAAAGGGTCAAACTTTAATGGTCATAACTCGTGACTTATAAGAGCTGAAACGTTTTTTACATTCTCATTAATAAGAAGATATTGGTGTTATGTGAAAAATGACTTTCGCGGATTCCATGAAATGTCGACGTTGTCATCGTTGTCGTCGACTGTATATCGGTTAACTTTTGAAAGACTAATCGGATTGGATTTTGCTTTAGGTTTAGGGGCTTAGGGGCCGAAAAGAAAGATCGAGTTCATTAACTAGCTATTTTTGATGAAAATTCAAAAAGTTAGAGCATTTTGAAAATTTTTGAGACCATTTTATTCAAGATTTGAAAATTCTATCTACAGTTATTCGTAGTACTTAGAAATTTGAACAATTTATCCTTATGAATTTTTTCGATAAGAAGAAAATTTTTCAGAGTTGTAGCATTTTCAAAATCCAAAAAACAAACGAAAATTAACATTTTAGGCCTAACAACGCATGAGATGAACAAAAGTGAAGAATTCAAAAACCTTGCTTTTTGGAAGCCCTATAAGATTATCATAACAAATTTTTGAATTTTCTTCAAGAATCGAAAATTAAAATGTTGATCGCACAAATTTCCATTTTGCGGTCAAACTATGCAAGATACGAAAAAAGATGAAAAGACAAAAATTGTGCACCCAAAAAATATCTACAAATTTGTAATTAATCACCTTTTTATAGGACCTTTTGATAGCTCATTGTTTTATCTGTGAAAACAAAATTAAAAATTTGAAAATTTAATAAATAATTTTTGAGAGGACGCGTAGTTTTTGTTTCAATCGTAAAAAATAACATTAGAATAAAAAAATTAAATTTTTTGAAAAACGACGCAAGGTGCGCAAAAAAAATGAATAGAATCAAAAACAAATTTTGGTTTAAAATCTTGTTATAAAAATATATTTAAAAAAAAGGAGAATTAACTTTTTGGAAAACCACACAAGCTACAATAATATTTTATTTAATAAAATTTTTCGCCTAAATTATATCTAGAAATTTGCTTAGAACCACTTTACAATAGGATGCGTATTTTCAGTTTCAATCGTAAAAAATTACATTGGAAGTAAACAAATTAGATCTATGGAAAAACGATACAAGTTGCAATGGAATGTTTCATAAAAAAATTGTTTTTTTTTATAGAATACGAACTTTTTTTAATTATGAAAACAAGACAATGAAAATAGGTCTGTTTCAATACCAATGCGTATTATGGTATTATGAATTGTAATAATATAAATTTATTGAAATAATACATATTTCAGGGTGGCTGAGAATGAAAATCAGTGAAAAATAAGGAACAAATATTAAATTGATCATGAAAAATAAAATTTGCACATTATTTTAAAATATCTTAGTAAGCAGTAGCAGACCGAGTTACATAAATAAATATTATATACATTTAATGTAATAGTGTTGAACATAATGTAGAAAAGTTTACATTTTTGACAAAATCGAGTGCGAAGCACGAGATATATTATGAGAATGTATTCGTTAAAGCCGAAGGAGCTTTAACAAAAGAGAATTCACAATAACCAAATTACAGTCGTCGATGCCTTGACCATTAATTTTAAAAGATCTGTGCACAAATGTGAGGTAAATATATTATTGAGCGCGAAGCGTGAGAAACAATAATCGCGCTCCCTAGGCGCTCTCAAACTAGCGAGCGAAGCGAGCCGCGTGCGTAGCGCGCAATGAGAATGCGACAGCGCGGCAAGCAGATTTTTTTTATTTTACGCAAAATTTATCCCTCTATAATTTATCCTATCGACGTTTTTCTGTATGATATGTACGAAATGAGTAGTTTTAAAACAACTTTTTTGGCTACAAATGGCTCAAAATAGCAAAAAAATTGTAATTTTTTGAACGGTCATAACTTTTGATCTATGGAGACTAGAAGATTAGATTTATTTTATATTCACGCATGATTTTCTGCCCTACAACTTTTTCTCTAGCAACACTTACGTAGCTTCACCCAGAAGCGAAGTATTTCGAAAAAACTGAACATGAGTAATTTGCCCTGAAAAATAGGTCAACTTTGGCAGGCCATAACTTATGACCTATTGGGACTAGGCTAGGTCATTGCATTTTTTTATGAATAATCACTCGAAATTGTGTCTAATTAAAATCTAGAACATTTTTTCGTAAAATTAACAGGTTCCAAAGTACAGATACAAAATACAGAATGCGGGGTCAGTCTACGCAAACGCGTTTTTAAAAAAACTTTTTTCAAAAATATTACTGGGACGCATGGTAGTCATTTCTAGAAAACTGGATGTGAAAGTACCAGATGCCTGGACTATAAAGCAAAACTAAAGATGTCAGAAAAAAAATTTCTCTAATAATAATCTGAGAAAAATAGTTATAAACAATAAGCAATTTTCTTAATAGGTACGTTCGTTAACTTGCATTAATTATTACCTCACTAAGTGAAAAGTGGACAAAAAGTTTAAGAGTTTAGAAAAAAAACCACAACTTTTCAGCGATTATCTAAGAGAAGATAGTTTTAAACATAATAAATTGCTTGAACAACTATGTTTGTTAATTTGCATTATTCATTACTTTACGAAGTGAAAAGTGGGTGAAAAGTCACAAATTTCAGAAGAAACCGCAACTATCTAGCACTAATAAAGAAAAAAATAGTTATAAACAAGGATAATTTGTTTAAATAGAGCGAAGTCTTGCCTATTTCAAGTCGCACCTATTTCAAGTCGCATCTATTTCAAGTTCCCCATACTCGACTATTTCAAATTGCGCAGTTCCGTCACCTCCCACCACGATCCCTGTACGGGCTGTATGTTCACGCCCGCGTCAGTGGCTGACCAATTAAAAAGAGTCCCGAATGGCGGGAAGCCCTTTTTGTTTTGAATTTAGTATTTTAGCATGACGTAATGAGAATGCAGGCTAGTTTTTGCAGAAAATATTTTAAACGTAAAAGTAAGTCATAAATGTAGGCATCGTAATATTTATCAATTTTATAATGTATTTTCTCAGTCATATTCCATTCTTTTGTCGATTGACGACCTTTCAGTGTCACGAAATAAAATAAAATATTCAAAATTTGAGGTTGGTGTAACAGATCAGGTACTCTAACCTCAAATTTCGGATATTTGATTGTATTTCGTGAAACTGAAAGGTCCCCAACCGATAAACGGATGGAACAGAATTGCGAAAATGCATTCTACACTTGAAAAATATTCTTTCACGTTTACAATATTTTCTACAAAAAGGCGTATGCTGCTGCAGTCCCATGTCAAAAACTATGCTAACCTCCCTGACATTTCCACTCAATCTAGCATTACCGTGACGTCATGCTACAATATTCACTAATCCGCGAAATAGTTAAGTCGTTTTTTGATTCTACTATATTGATTTTTAGTTGGCAAACTGTACTATTTCAAGAAATGTGTCAACCTAAAAATACGCAAGAATCACTGCTGCGCATGCCAGAGATATCCGTGTTCTGACACCACTGTAACGGATCGCGACTTTTTCAACTGCGCATGTATTAATAATAAATTATTCAAAGAAATAAGCTATTTTTTAGATTCAATTCAATTAATTTTTTAAAAGTGAAAAGCTTTTCGGTACATGCGCAGTTGAAAAAGTTGCTTACAGCGCGCGCGTCGATGCAAGGCCGGAGCAGCCAATGAACGTCGCGTTGAAAAAATAACCTGACGACTCGCGGTAGAGGTGGGGGGCCCCTCCAGCCTTGAAATTCTCGAATCTTTACGTTGCGCGGCCCTTGAAATTGGCGAGACTTCACTCTAATTATTTTTGCTAAATAGAAATAATTATGAACTCACTTTAAGTAAAAAGTAGACAAATAGTTGAAAATTTCAGAAAAAACCGCAACATATCTAGCATAATTCAAATTGAATATTATTAACAAGAATAATAAATTGTTCAAACAAATAATTTTGTTAACTTTTATCAATTATTCACCTCACTCTAATTGCTAAAAACAATAATAAATTGTTTAAACAATTTATGTAAACATCTCATTATCAGTATAAAGTAGTATTTTATGTACTAGAAACAATTGGAATTTAAAAAACCGCAAAAACATCATAATTAGCGCTAAAAACTCGCAAAACCCATTTTTTGACTTATGGGCTTTTTTTGGGTCCCTATAAAACAGACTTATGGGGGTGATATTTAAAAATTAATATTTCTCTTGTATTCTATAGCTAATAGAGAAGAGAAATGTAGGGTTTCAACTCGATTCAGCTAATATTGGCGATTCTGAATAAAATTTACAAAAATATATGTTTTTCTTATGGGAAATACTTGCTAAACTTCACGGGGCTTGAGCGACCTCTGAATATACCTTTAAAAAAAATGGATTCATTTTTTTGTGGATTTGAACAAATTTTCGGGTGATATGCATGAAAATTGGAAGAAAAAATATTTTGGACCACCCTGATGTAGGGTCACTAAATATTGAAAGCACTCAAAATGAAATACTGACACTCCATAAAGAAAAATGTGTTTTTGTTCTCCGAACATTATTAAAAAAATATTAATCAAAAGTAATAAGTAAAACCAATTTTATGTTATTCTTTTAATTGAAAACGTGCTTTCGTATGAACTAGAGCACTTAGAAGTGCTCATTTAAATTTTTTTTTAGTTTTAATTCTTTGTACTGTCATTTTATAGCATTTAAAATATCCATCTCAGTTCGATTCTTCATATGTATGAAAATTCTGATAAAATATTATAAAAGTCTCATATGCTCGCAATTTGTCTCAACTGCTGCATTATTCAAAGGCAGATACTTCAATGAAGGTTCACACGAATTTGGAACAATTAAATGCGGCACGCCGAATCTTACTTTGTTGTAAGACAAACTACTTCCGCTTTTCTCTTTTTTATTGAACAGAAAGTTCACGTGAATAATATCTGCAATTCGGGATTATAATTAATTAGTGGTTACGATGTGAAAGTAAAATAAATCGTTAAATCATGTAAGAAAAAGAAACAACATCTATTGCTGTTTTAAAATTTGCCTTTTAAGACAATGTTTTATGGATATTTGAAATAAATCTAAAAAGAAGTTATTATCAATCGATTTTCTATTTAAAATATATTTTTATTGAAATTCGATTGTCTCGACACAGAAGCATTTTTTTAAAATATTGTATTCCCTACTAGCAAAGATAGCGCGCTACGTTCGCTTATTGCACGTTTCTTATTTCTGTTGCCTAATTATCAAATTTAAAATATATGATTTTGGTTAAGTTACTATAAAGTATAATTTTTTATCGTAAATTCAAATAAATAATAAACTAGCTACATCGAGTTTTATACCATTTTAATGTAAATTTTATTTTTATTTTTATCGGGATTTTATATCGTAATAAGATGTTTTTAAAATATATTCTAGAATTTTGAGTCGTTGCAAACGAATTTTTAACCAAATTGTTGAATTTTCAATCTACAAAGACGAATTTTCAACCAAATAGTCGAATTCTTAAACAAAAAAGATTGATCTTCAACCAAAAACAGTTGCGTTTTCAACCAAATAGTTCAATTTTCATACCAAAGGCACGAAGTTTGTGGAAGAAATTTTTAATCCAAAAGAACGAATTTTCTCACAAAAAATACGAATATTCAATAATTTAGTTTAATTTTCAACAAAATAATTAAATTTTTAACAAGTAGTTGAATTGTCAACAAAATCATAAAATTTTGAATAAAACAGTTCAATTTTTGACTAAAATAATGAATTTTCAACAACAAAAATTAATTTTTAATAAAAAATATTAATTCTCGACGAAAAATATAATGCATAGTTGATATTTCAACGAAGCACACTGGGACAGGAGCTCATCAAAATTAGCCAAAACTAAACAAACTGTCCATAAAGCATAAAACTCATTTCTAGTTGTTTTTTGGGACGCTGATTCCAAATCCATCATCAAAACTTCGAAATTCAAAATGGCGGATCCAATATGGCAACGAAATATATTAAAAATTATTTATTTTTCATAAAACTCATTTCTTAGTTGATTTTTAGGTCGCTGATTCCAAATCCATCATCAAAACTTCGAAATTTAAAATAACGGACGCGACTTCAAGGGTTTCAAATGATTCCAAGAATTGTAAAGGATTTTAAAAGTAATTCAAGAGATATTGAAGTATTTTACCGAATTTAGAAGGATGTCGAGGTATTTTAATGGAATTTCGAACATTTTAAAGGATTTGATCAAATTTCAAAAGATTTCACGACATATAAAAATATTTTCAGACTTCAAAGGATTTCAACGAATGTTAACGGATTTTAAAGGATTTTAACGGATTTATGATACCGATGTATTTTGTCGAATTTTGAAGCATGCCAGTGGATTTTAATGGGATTTCGAAGATTTTAAGAGATTTTGTAAGATTTCAAAAGATTTCACGGGATTCGAAATATTTGAAAAAATTTCAAGTTTCAAGTGATTTTAAAGAGTTTCTACGATTTCATGAGATTTTAAAGGATTTTAAGGGATTTAAGGATTTCAAAAGAATTGCTGGGATTTCAAGGGATTTCCGAATATCATGAAGGATTTTAATGGATTGTAAGAGATTTAAAAGGGTTTCTATTTTTCTATGGGATGATGAAGGATTACAAGATATTTTAATAGATTCAAAAATATATCCATGTATTTTACAGGATTTCAAAAGATTTACCGAATATTATCGATTTTCTAAATGAAATTTTGAGCAATTTTCATGACTTTCAAAAAGATTTTAAGGAATTTCAAAAGATTCAGAAAGATTTACACGAATATTAAAGATTTTAAATATTTCAAGGGATCTCGTAATATTTTGAAATATTTCACTTAATTTCAAGGATTCTAATTATTTTTAGTTTAGAGATTTTAAGGGATTTCCACGAATTTTGAAAGCCTATAAGATATTTTTATCGGATTCGGAAGATTTCAAGCGATTCCCAGGATTTCAAAAGATTTCACAGAATTAAGAAAAATGTTTAGGAATTTCAAGGGATTTGAGGAGGTTTTAAGGGATTTTAAGAGATTTTGAGATACTTCAAAAGAAGTCATGGGATTTGAAAGGATTTTTAAAGGATTTCAAGAAATACCAAAGTATTTTACCAAATTTTGAAGGATGTTTGTGGATTTTAAGGGGGTTTCGAAGATTTAAGAGATATTGTAAGATTTCAAAAGATGTTCAAAGACTTGAAAGGATTTCAAGGAATTTGATTGGATTTCAGAATATCATAAAGGATTTTAAGGGATTCAGAGTAATGTTAAGTTCTTTTTTACAGATTTTAAGGGATTGGAAGGATTTTTATTGTTTTTCGGAGATTTTAAGGGATTTCCACGTATTTTAAAGGATTATAATATAAATAATATAATAATAATAATAATAAATAATATAATATAAATAAGGGATTTTTATAGGATTTAGAAGATTTCGAGCGATTTCAAGGATTTCAAGAGATTTTACAGTATTTGAAAGAGTTTGAAGAATTTTTGAAGAGTTTGAAAGAGGACAGCGATCTGAGAATCTTAAAGCCCTGTTAAATCAGGCGGTTGCGCTCCGAGTTTGTAACAGAAAAATCGGGGCTCGACTCCTGCTGCCTGCATTTTTTTCTAGCTTTATTTTTTTATTTAAATGTTGTATCATTGCAACTGTATATTTAATTTATCAAAATTAAGTCATGATATTAATTTTAAACTATTTTTTTCATGGCAAAATTGTTTCTTTCAGCTTTTGTCACTTTCAAAGCGAATACTTCAAGGATAAGTCAGTGCAGCGACATCCTTGAAAAATTCTGATTCTTCATGTAATTTTTTTATTAAAAAGCACTATTCATCACTCTATTTTCAAAATGTGACTATAGATAGATAGTGATAATATAGATAGTAGAAAATGGCTTTTATTTATATTCTTTTTTTACATAATTTTATCTTACTTTTTCTTTCTATTTTAATATTTTATTATTATCTAATATTAAAAAAATAATAACCAAAATACAAATTTTTTGCTGAATGAAAAACAATAAAAATTTTCTATAAACAAAATTTCTTTGGCGTAAAAGTATTAAGGGTTGAAAAAACAATTTTTTCATATGAAAAAAAGTTTAAAATGAATTTTTTAGAATCTCATTACGTTAGCAAATTACAAATTTGGTAATGACCTATTTACTGGGAAAAGTAGCGAGTATGAATCCAAACAAAATTCCGAAGGTTGTAGGGTCCCACTGTTAAATGTGAACTGAATTAATACAATTCAATGAGAGAATCTAACTATTTTCCTTTGAAAGTCAATTCTTTTTTATTCGAAATCTATTTATTAAATTTTGTATTCACAATTCATATTTTTACATTCTCATCTAGAGAAGGTATTAGATTTGTGTAAAATT
>CAKNYM010048622.1:0-10034 GCA_932195095.1 Andricus curvator
ATATATATATATATATATATATATATATATATATATATATATATATATATATATATATAGTTAAAAGTTTGTCATAAGGACAACCGCAGGATTTCGCCGGGAGCGGGTGCTAATCTGAAAAATTGCACCCGCTCCCAGCGAAATCGCGGTAAAATTTCAGCTGTAACCACGTCTCACGACCGTGAGATAGGTGGTTACAGTCTGCGACGAACTCAATACGATGGTCCGGCAAAAGTCTCGTGCACCCTGAGGACACGGAGCGACCCAAGGACGACCGCCTTCTGCATTTTCCCCGCAAGTGTCTCAGCATTTCTTTGACACGCAGGGATGCTTTTCAGGCTATTAACCAGTGAAACCTTCAGGGGCCATACTGGTATCATAGCACTCCAGCAGGTCGTCCCTGAGTCGATCCGTCCACTCAAAAGTAACGAGATTCCGCCGGTCAATCGCATTGACTCCGTCTTGATTGGCTCCCCCAACTCTAGGGTAGTCGGCATTGTTGTCCGACCCATTGTCGGGAGCCCTGCGCGTTCGATTGTTTTGAACCGCACTTCCTACAACTATGTTTGGTGTTGTCATTGTTGTTCCCACGAGCAGCTAGGGAAAAGGGTTAGTCCATCCTTGTAGAGCCCCGCGTGCAAGGATAAGGCTGATACTCTGAAAGGTCGCCCGGTATCCCAGAGTCACCGTTTGAGACACCTCACCCAGGTGCCATTCAGCTTTCGGCACGGTTGTTACACCTCCGCTTAGGGGTTATTCCTTCGGGACCATCCCTGGACAATTGTCCGCGACTGCTTATTAATTATTGTAACCATATTCAGCAGAAACCCTTGGTACAGGGACCCTCTATCCGCAACCCGAGGACGCGTCCGGTGGCTTTGTCATAGGCCCTTCGGTTCGAATCCCAAGGAATCAAAACCGAATACCGAATATTATATATATATATATATATATATATATATATATATATTTCGCCGGGAGCGGGTGCTAATCTGAAAAACTGCACTCGCTCCCAGCAAAATCACGGTAAAATTTCAGCTGTAACCACGTCTCACGACCGTGAGATATTATATATTATATAATATAGATATATTTATACTATTAAAAAAAATAATAACAATATATGTTGAAGGATAAAAAAATCTTCAAACCTGATTCTCACATACTTAAATTATTTTTAATATACTCGTAATGCTATTATTTTTTTGAAATATGCTGCTTAATAAATTATTTGGCATTTTCATAATAATTACACTGGGACACGCTTTACTGGAACCTGATATACCAGATAAGGTGGTCCAAGGGAGCAAGAGAGAGGCGTTTGCAAGGTCAACGGAGTTGCGCTGTTTACGGTTCGGCACTATAAGAAGCCACAAGCAAGAAGAAAATACGCGGTTCGGGAGTACGTCTATTTACCGTGAACGCCATTGAGGGTACCACCGAAACAGCCGGTAAAGCGGGGTCCTAGTGTATCATCAAAGAAGGAGTGTAAATAAGGCCTTTTGGCGTTAGAAATCCAGAATTAGAAAATAATTTTCTTTCTGCATCTATATGAGACATAAGCACAAGGACCATACAAAAAATGAATAGACGATATAGAAGACAGAGAGGATTCTACTATTGAACATCATATTTAAGAATTCAAATTATTAATAAAATAATTATATAATTTAAAGCAAATACACATTTTACTCTGAATACTATGTTTTTTTGCCTCCTATGTCTACTTTAATATTTCATGACAATAGTTATGGCATTCGCTTCTTAACGAATGTCAGTTCTAAAACTGATAAGACAGTTGATCGAAATATATGATCTTTCCAGAAGCTCGCTTATATGAGACGAGATGATATTTCATGGAAAAAGTTAAGAGCTTGTCTCGTTGTTGCTCATTTCTCTCGTATTTCTGGCTCAAATGCAACACTACTTTCTGCCCACCCAGTAGTTATAAGGGGGTAAGAGGAGTGTAAGGGGGAGCAAAAGGCGGTTCTTCTTTGTTGTTGTACATGTTTGAATATTTTCTTTGAAAAAAGCATGAAAAAACCGAGGGGTTGACAACTCCTGAAGTCAGGTGTACACCTTCTCTGAAGTAACTGGCGTGAAGTCACTTGAATTCAATTGAAGTCACTGAAATCACTTGAAGTCAGTTTACACTTCATCGGTCGAGTTGTGAACCCCTCGGAAAAAAAACAATTTTTTTCCTTTTTTTTCACATTTCGCACGGGCGTACGAACTCTTGGAAGTTATGAAATTCATAAACACATTAAACTTAATTATATGCAACAAGAATTCACTGAAAGGTATAGAATAAAAATTATGACAACAAAATAGTCGAATACGACAGGTATAAAAGTAACTCCAAAGTATGAAACAAGAATTTTGTAAGTATATCATTATATTTATATATTGTACTAAATAGCAAAATCTCATAATACAATTATTAATATCGCAGATTAGAGAATAACATTTTGGAAATAAAATCAGCCAATGTATTCGACAGGGTTACATCCATACTCTATCATATCAAGACATAAAAAGACGCTTGGGGGAGATAGACGAGGACTTAGATAACATTCAGGATGCATGAGTAGTATAACGCAGTTTATCTCCGGATGCATGTTCAGGGGATCCTAGATAATAAAAAAATTTAGGGTGCCAGCTTCTGATAGTGTGCGTTTTCCCGGGGGTGGGGGTAAGGGGTGAGCACACGAAATGGCGGTATCTATTATTATACCATTAAGCCATTTCCCTTTAGGTGTAAGCGTGACTTGCTCGGTTGGAAAATAGTAGTGTGTAGGTGGGTATATAGGTATAAGGTAGATAGGTATGTAGGTGTTAGGTATTTATATATTAGATTGATCTGGAATTCTCGTGTTATTTATTTAAATGACACGTTCATTCCGCAACACTGCTCCGACCCAGGTTGCTGATCAATCTCTCTAGCGATCACCCCAAGTGAAGAGACTCAGAAAATTGTTATGTGTGGTTCTCCACTTGGGCCCATTAGTATCCAAGGTCTTTGTTTCAGGCATCATTCACCCTATTGTCACTCTGTTTACAAACTATTTGTCGACACACTTTTCTGTCCTGGCATACTACTCTAGCTTCCTTCACGTCCATGCATTTTTTTATGCAAGCTCTCGTGTTTCCATGGCTTCTTATGTCTCTTCGGATTAACGTCTCATTCACAGATTCTAACCATTCTTTCGGCGGTCTACCTCTGGGCATTCTGCCATTTACTTTACCTTTATACACTTGTTTGGTTAGTCGTTCATCTTTCATTCTTTCAAGATGTCCGAACCATCTTAACTGATTTCTTTCCCATATGTCAACTAGTGTCTCTCCTGTACCACATTCTTGGAGGATTATCTCGTTTCGGACTTTGTCCATTAGTGTTTTCCCGCATATTGTGTGCAGAGGTTTCATGCCAATCGCGTTAATTTTACTCCTGTCCTTTTCTTGATAGGTCCATGTCTCGCTACCGTATGATACAGTCGGTACGAATATAGAATTATGTATGGCCATTTTAGCTTTTTTTGATATGTTTTTATTTCTGAGAATGGACCCTGCGCTACCGATAATCTTCTTACCCTCATTTATGCGTCTATCTAACACCCCATCTATTTTTCCGTCTCTAGTGAAGAGGCTACCTAGATATACGTACTTGTCAACTTGTTCTAATCTGTCATCATTTAGGACAATTTTGCACATTGTTTTCTCACTTTTTCCCTCAAACACCATGATTTTTGTTCTATTTACGTTGATTTTGAGGCCCATGTTCTTCATGCTTGTGTTAAGTTTATTCAACATTCTTTGCAAGTCCTCGATTGATTCTGCCATAACAATCTTGTCATCTGCGAAAGCTAACCCACGTACCTTCACTGTTTCGAGATCTACACCTTCTTCGTCGAAGAGGACCATTCTTAGACACTTATCCATAAATATGATAAATAGCCATCAGGACATAACGCATCCTTGTTTCACGCCTTGCATAATATCGAACCAGTCACTCAGTTTCCCACCCTTACACTCGCTTTACTACCTATATATATTGTTTGTATTGCTTGCAGGAGCCATCCATTGACTCCGTACTCTTTAAGGACTTCCCAACTTACGAAATAATCAGTTAATTTTCAACTTTCTACTAAAATTGAATGTATTTTTCTCTATTTATGTTTACTTAAATATATTTTAACCAATCTTAGTGAGAAACTCCGTAGAAACTCATATCATCCCTTTACAACAACCCTGAAGTATTAATTACCCAGTCAGGAATGGATCGTCGATCCGACGTCGCAACGACGTCGTTTTTCAGCGTCGAAAAATGGTCGAATTTTTCGTCGATTCGACGATTATTTGTCACCGAAATCGACGTCGAATCGAGGTCGATTTAATTGTCGAATCGACGTCGAAATGGCTGTCGTATCGACGTCGATTGCATGGTCATTTCGACATCACAAAAAGTACCATTTTCTCTATATTTAATAAAAGTGGATGGGCCCAACAAGGTTTTGAAACTGATATACTGTACTTCAAAGGGAAAAAAACATTTTTGTAGAAAAATAAAAATGAATATTTTTTAAAAGAGGTGAATTTGGGGTACTTTTGGAGTAGGGAAATGAGCATAATTCGATAATTTATGAATAACAATATTGTTTATCATTACTTTTTCGTCAAATATTACAGTGAAATTAGAAGTAAAAGTTTTTCTAAATTCTAGTCGGTAAAATGAGTGCAGAATTATGCTTATTTCCCTACTTCAAAAGTACCCCAAATTCACACTCTTAAAAAAATATTTATTTTCATTTTTCTTCAATAATGTTTTTTTTCCTGAAAGTGCAATATTTCTACTTTTAAACCTCGTTGAACCCCATCCACTTTTAAGAAATATAACGAAAATGGTACCTTTGAAAATTCTTATGTTTAAAAACAACTCTAATTATTATTAAAGTTTCATTATCACCATCAAATTTCTGATAAAATTTCATATCCAAAACACGACTTTTAATTTGAATTTGTTTGCATTTTAAGAGAATTATGAGCGATCAAAAACGCAACCATATGGTCCACACTAATGGGAATTCGCACCAAGGCTAACCTTTCAACCCCACATCACTAGACTCATTATTGCCATGAGGGTTGTCAGACATCTTTATCTTTTTTTTCATTAAAAATGAAAAAATGAACTAAACCACGGCAATCCATGCAGCGAAACGGAGGTTCACGGACGTTGCTGCAGTACAGAGTGTCACTTTTATGCGCATTGCGCAGCTGGAATGCGCAGTACAGTTTGGCGGTCACTTCGAATTTTGAAATGATGAAATTGTCATTATCCCAGCAATTCGAAGAAATTTATATTCATGTTCACTAATTATGAATATTCATTTATTTTGGACGATAGAATTCTCACTATTATTCGAGAATGAATTATGAAATGCTGTCACCACGTGTGTTTTAACATGGAATTCATCCTTCAAATGAACTATAACAGACATCAGCGCATTTTCATTCAGAAGCAATTGGATTTTCAATAGGTAATAGGGAATGAAATCAAACTTAAAATTATTGAAATATTGATAATAAGTATTCTGCATGTGAATACGAACTTTCACATCTTAATTTTGGCTCTGTAATATTTTATAAGTCGAGATGACGTCGTTTCGACGTCATTTCGACGTCATTTAAAAATCGATTTTCATATCATGCAAATTCGGAAAATGTTTGTAGATATCACTCAAATTACGATAAATATTCACGCACAAAGTACTTTCTGAAGCATTATAATTGTGGTCGAAATCGACGTAAAATTCGACGATGATTTCGACTCGACGATGGTACGACGGTGACGACGTCGTTTCGACGTTGGATCGACGATCCATTCCTGACTGGGTATTCCCAGAGCGGCACGTGTACAATGCGCATTTTGTGAATATTTGGACTCAAGCTTAGAATTTCAAAAACGCAGCAGATGAAAATGGGAAAGAAACATATGTCTCTTAAAATAGATTAAAATATTAGAGAAGAAGTTAAACAAATACTTTCTCGTTTTTTGAAAATATAGAAAATAGAATCTGATTGATTTGAAACAGTTTTCGGTCCCATATAAAAAATGTACAATTTAAAATATCTTTAATTAGTACACAAATATCATAAATACACGTATTTGCATATATGAATTCAAATTAAAACCGTAAATAAGGTCAGTAATCACAGGTAAACTCAGGTAGGATGATTCATTTTACACGAAGTTTCGCAATCTAAATATGCTAACCCGATAATCAGTGACATTTGAAGAGAAAAATATTTTGAAAAAATTGAAATCTGTTAATATTTATAACTCTCACGCAGGGAAAACTGAGTCAAATCTTCAAAATGAGCTAAATTTTTCACAAATATAATCGAAATCTAACGCCTATGATAATTTAAAAGAAATAAATTAGTGTACATATTCGGGCGCCATATTTTTCGACATTCACTTGTGGTCTGCTAATTTTATTAATTTGATGTTGAAATTTGTTTACTCTTTTTCAAGTTAAGCTATATAAATTCTTTATAAAATAAATCCAGAATTGAAGTCATTTCGTCAATTTTTTGAGAAGCTCTTACATAAATAGTGCGAATTTCAAAGTTTTCTTAAATTTTAAATAAAATCTAAAAGTAATAAGCTTCTTACAATGTTCTTATAATCATCTTTAAGGTCAATTCATATATAATCGTATTAACTCATCAGCATAATTGTGTAATTTTTTTGTTTGCATGGTGCAATTGTTGAAAGCTGGAAAAAAAGTACGTAAAATTCGTTTGAAAATTCCAGAGAACATTTCATCTGTAGGAAAATTATAATACTAAAAATAAAGTAAATGTAATATACTTTTTTATATGATTTTGAATAAAGTGTTATTTCTCACAACCTACCTCCTATAATTATAATTTTTTTCGAAATTATTGAAAAAAATGTGTAACACTATTACGGAATTATTTTGTGAATGTACAGAACAAGCATGGAATTTATTTGGAAAATACCCCTATTGCGGCCCTAAAGATGGCCCCTGACATTGATTAGAATTGAAAAAGGATCCCTGTTAGGGGCCTCATCAAACTTTCTTTGACGACCCCCAATAATCTTGCGTAACCATGTGCCTGAAGTTCCGAACGTTCAAATGAACGAAATAGAAAAAAATATATATATATATTTTCTCAATTTTGCCTAGCTGGATTACTTTAGGAAGGCATTAAAGTGAGTATAATACAGAAAAATCTAACGATACAAATTTGTTTGAGCATAAAACACCCTCAAATGTTAATGCAGATAGGGCCAACACACAATGTGTAGAATGACCACCTTTATACACTTTTTTCTCGAATTAGACATAGTGTTAAATTACTTTGTCATAAAACAAGTCTTTGGAAAAGATATTTAAAAGATGATTTTGTGATTTTGAAAAACTAAGTGTGGTTTCAAATATCTTTTCCAGTGGTACTTTTCCCACTGAAAAAAGTTGTTTTATGACAAGGTATTTTAACACTATTTTTAATCCGAAAAAAAGTGTATAAAGGTGGTGATTTTTATGATTTTGAAAAACTAAGGGTGGTTTTAAATATCTTTTCTGGTGATACTTTTCCCACTGCAAAAACTTGTTTTATGACAAAGTATTTTAAAACTATTTTAATTCGAAAAAAGTGTATGAAGGCGGCTATTCTGTACATTGTGTGTTGGCCCTATCACCATTAACATTTGAGTGTGTTTTAACCTCTAAAAATTAATTATCGTTGTATTTTTTCTTCATAATAGTTCCTTTACGCTTTCTTAACCTAATTCCGCTAGGCTAATTGCAGAAAAAAAAATTAATTTTTTTTTTCATTTCGTTCATTTGAACGTTTGGATCTTCAGTTACATTGCCCAACCAAACCGTGTGCGTATTTCACTGTTTCACTGTATTTCACCACATTCATTTAGGGAGCCAAGGATCCTATAACATCCGCAAAGGGTTAACAATATTTATACATCTAATATTCTAAGATATATCTGTTTCTTTCCCATTTTCCACTGCTGAGTTTTTTAAATTCTAATCGTGAGTCCAAATCTTCACAAAACGCGCATCGTACACGTGCCGCTGTGGGAATAATTAATATTGCAGGTTTGTTGTAAAGGGATGATATGAGTTTTTTACGGAGTTTTTCACTAAGATTGGTTAAGATATGTTTAATTGAACATAAATGAAGAAAAATACATTTAATTTTAGTAGAAAGTTGCAAATTAACTGATTAATTCGTAAGATATTCTGCCGTTCCGTGCGCTTACCCCCCTCCCCCCCACCCCGGGTAAACGCACACTAACAGAAGCCAGAAGCCTGCATTTTTTTATTATCTTGGACCGCCTGCACATGAATCCGAAGAGAAACTGCAATAAGAGGAATTATAGGAGTAGATATAATTTATTATGCAATATATTATATACATATCATTTATGTAAGCGAGTGTCCCCGGTTGTGCAGCAGGTTTTGATATTTGGCCATAACTTTTGATCGGGTCATTCAATTTTGATGGTTGAGATTTTTGGAGGATAGCTTTTTTCGTTAAAGAAAAGTTTGTCCCCGGTTGTGCAGAACTTAAAAAAATCCACTGAAATTGTAAAAGTAGGAAGTAAAACCAATAGAAATTCAAAATTAGCGATAATTTCATTATTGTACAAGCCTTTAACAAGTTCATCATTTTTATCACTTGGTCCATCTTAGTCCGAATCTAATTGTCTAAGTCCGAATCTCAATGAATGCATATGTAATAGCAATGAATGCATGTATAATAGCAATGAATGCATGTATAATAGCAATTAATGCATGTATAATAGCAATTAATGCATGTGTAATAGCAATTAGATGTCATTTCAAACAATTGGATGTAACAATAATGGCGATATTTGATCATAAAAATCAGAAGCGGCGGAGCCTTTCATATCTAGGAGGGGGCAGGGGCGTAGACTTATAATATTGAATGACATAATTTTTACATAGTATAATGATATTATAATATGTCAAAATTGTACATAAATAATAAATAAACAATCAATAGTAAGTAATAAATAATAATAAATACAGGTACAAAATTCTTATTGCCAAAGATTTCAAAAATTGCATAAAGACTTCAATGATTTCCCAAAGATTTCACAAAGATTTCAATAATAATTTCACAAATATTACCAAATATTTCAAATTTATTTTCAATATTTCGCAAAGATTTTAAAAAGATTTTACAAAGCTTTTAATGATTCCTGAAAGATTTCACAAAGATTTAGCAAAGATTTCATATAGATTTCAAAAGTTTTACAAGGACTTCAATGATTTTCCAAAATTTTCGCAAAGATCTCAATAATTTTACAAATATTTCAAATTTTTCGCAAAGATTTTCAAAGATTTTCATGATTTCCTGAAAGTTTAAAATATTTCGCAAGGATTTTGGATAGATTTAAAAGATGTCACAAAGACTTTAATGACTTCCCAAAAATTTTAATAATTACACAAATATTATCAAATATTGCAAAAATATTTCTAATATTTCGCAAAGATTTAAAAAGATTTCCAAAGTTAGAGAAAGATTTGACAAAGATTTCAAATATTTCACAAAACTTTCAGATAGACTTAAATGATTTCCCAAAGATTTGAAAGATCTCGCAAAGATTTAGAATAGATTTGAAAGATTTCACAAAGACTTCAATGATTTCCCAAAGATGTTAATAATTTTACAAATATTATCAAATATTGCAAAAATATTTCTAATATTTCGCAAAGATTTCAGAAAAATTTCACAAAGATTTCAATGATTTCCCCAAGATTTCGCAAAGATTTCAAATATTTCGCAAAAATTTCAGATTGATTTAAATGATTTCCCAGAGATTTCAATGATGTTCCATAGATTCAAAAGATTTCGGATAGATTTAAAAGTTTTACACAAAGAATTAAATTATTTCACGAAAATTTCAGGTAAATTCTTGGAAAAATTCAAACGATCCGATGAATTTAATCATTTGATTTCAGAGG
>CAKNYM010048622.1:10134-33054 GCA_932195095.1 Andricus curvator
GGGGGGGGGGCAAATTAATACTTTGCCCCGCCTTGGTCGATTTCTTGTGAGGGGGGATCGCCCCCTGTGCCCCTTGGGGCTCCGCCGCTTCTGATATAAATGTCAAAAGAATGAATTGTCTGTGTGCTGCATAGCCGGGGACATGACTGCTGCACAACCAATTCATTTCGTATGATAAAATAGAGGTGCAAACCCAAAGTTCATACGTATTGTACTCACCTTTTCTGCTCGATACTTAAAAAAAAAAACTCAATTTCAAAAAAATGCAAAAAAACTTTTTCAGATTTTTTTTACACAGTGTTTTGTGGTGTTCAGAAAAACTACACCAATAGATGTTATCGGTTCGGTGTTAACTCAAAAACTACCCTACAATAACATTAGAAGTTGCGACAGTAGTTTCACAGCGATAGGTTAATAAAAACGTCGATAATGAAGGGTGCTGCATAACCAGGGCTGCTGCACAACCGGGGACACTCCCCTACATACATAGATTATATACATGAACAGTAGGTCATAAACAAATAAAAATATCGCATACATATAATGATATACTTATTAACATTCTTGTTTAATACTATTGAGTTATTTTCACACTTGGCGTATTCGACTGTTTTCCTTTATAATATATTTTTATTCAGTACAACTATTTCTGTTTTGTTTAATAATCAAAAACAAAATTGAAATAGCAGTGTCACCCAGTGTTAGCTGTCTCTGGGGTTTCGCTGCGTAGTCCTGGACCCTTGCCACAGTAGCGAGGCAAACAACCTGATGCGATTGCACGGGGAAAAATGGATGGTCAAAGTTAGAGGGTCAAAATTTAGAGAGCCAGTCCGTTTTTCTAGATGGTCTAAAGAGCCTTTAGAATTTTTCTGACATAGTCAGAGAGACTCTCATTTTATAGCCAGTCTGAGTGCTGCAAGAAGGCCAGACTCACTATCAGGGATAATCAAAGTATCTTTTCGGGCTGGTCAATACGATCATCTTGTTTTCACTCATTTCGACCATCCACGGAAGAGCAAATGACCCATCGCGGAGGGCCAACCTGATTAGTTACCGTTGGCGTGTTTACTTAAAATGAATAAATGTGTAACTCAAATTTTCACAACAAATAATAAATGTAAAGTGCATAAGAATATTAAGAATTATTGTAAATTCATATTTAAGATGAAAAAGATATTCCTTTCTTTAAAATTAAAATTGATCATTTATTTTTAAGGAAATAATCTGATGAATAATTTAAATTTTACTTTACAAGTCCTTCTTGTGAGTAAAGAATTATTTTTAATAACTTTACTTTTATTATTTGCTGTATAAAATTGCTTTTCACATTTAATCATTTCAAATAAGCGCGCCAACCTTAACCAATCCGCATGTCGACGCGATGGATGCAGTGTGAAAGGATACGAGAGTTGAGAGCACCATGGTTCAGACTCTGAGCCATGTGTCATTGAGCCGTTCAGAGTCACATTTGCTGTTTATTGAACTTAAACATATTTTTAACTAGTTTAAACTGCTTTTTGATATTTCGAACATACGTGGGGAGTGAAGTGCATAAAAGAGAACATGATGGAAAGTGAATTAAGTTTTTTTTTTTTTTAATTTTCAGCGTCAAATTTGATGCTTGTTCCAAGGGATCAAGGATAAAGACGTAACTGGACGCTCAGCTA
Organism: Andricus curvator; assembly: GCA_932195095.1. Classification (NCBI taxonomy): domain Eukaryota; kingdom Metazoa; phylum Arthropoda; class Insecta; order Hymenoptera; family Cynipidae; genus Andricus; species Andricus curvator. The sequence goes on from CAKNYM010048622.1 coordinate 11,802, forward strand.
TCAATTTGTTGTCACCGTGTCTTTTCAAACTGAAAACGTGCAAAAAATTTCAGCGTTCATTTAAGATGCAGAAAGTAACGAGGTGTGTGGGACATTGGTTTCTGAATTCACTCCAATGTTTGAAATCTTACAATTCAGTGCAATACTATGACGCCGCGCCGTGTCCTTAGCCTTTCATGCTACAAATATATTTTGTCAATCCCAGTAAGAAGGCTTTCATTGATCGGGATTAAAAAATGTAATTCACTTGAATACCTGATTTTTCCGGTCGTCTCCTAAACCGTGGGGGAAATAGGTATGAGAAAAAATCAATCCCCTTCAACACGGTGGTCCTGAAGCATGTTTGGGTTGACCTAAATTGTCGCCGAAAATGGGCTACGCTATTCGATTCTGTAGTGTTCAAGCTTTTGAAAACCGTCTCTCCGAAAATCCTAGCTGCTCGTTTTCGAAAATGGCGGCCAAAAACAGTTTTCTTTTCATTTTTGAAGTGCTCAGTCAATGTTGAACCGGTTGATTTCTAAATTTTTTTCATTGAAGGTTACAACTTATATTATTTATATTGACAGAAATTAATCAGGTTATAAACCGAGAAATATATTTGATAAATTCTAATTTATTCATATGTACATATAATGATAAAGATACAATGTTATAATATATAAGTTGATATTTAAATGCGCTCTGACGAAAATTCAACAACGGCCTTCTTCAATCTCGTAGAAAACGAAGGATCCTCGAGTGAATTAATCTTATAACGACCCCAAGTGTCCAAGAATTCATGATGTACCGACTCCCCTGCTTGTTCGGACCATAAACCGAGTCCATCGTTATCCAGAAAATGTATACAATTTTTCAAATATTCTATTAATACGTGCACTTTCAATGTTGTAGACACATTTGTACTTTCAAAGCTTTTTTTTAACTGATCAATTTCATTCTTCAAATCCCCATCGATTTTTTGCGTAGTAAAACTAGATGAAACTACTTTGTCCATCGCTTTGAAAGCTGAAACATACGGCACCAGACCAAAGTAACCGATATTCTCTGTGTAAATTTCTGGATCTTGAAGGGCATCTGAGGATTTCAAAAGCTGACCACACGCATTTCCTTCGAAAATTTCACGATGAAAATTTTTGGAGATCAAAGCTAGTTTTTTGGGCCATAACAATGCTTTCTATCTTCCAACGAGAGGAACAAGGCCATCCCAAAAAAGATGATTTACATACCCTTGCAGTAAATGCAATTCGAGAAGAACACATTTCTCAATGACATACGTGCTACTATCACATTCTATAAGTGGAGGATTAATTGTACTGTGGTTATGCATCGCAAGCTTCTTTTTATCCAATGAACTGAATTTTAAATAATCATCTTTTAAATCGCCATACGTTTTCAAACGTAAACAATTACACGGAAAAAAGTAGATAGTTAGATTCACTTTGATGTATTGTTAACTTGAAGTTTACTTGTTCGCATTGCACAAGAAACAATTCAAATAGTTTTTGATACTGAATGAGATAGTGATCTCAAAATATACAAAGTCTGAAGTCAGCATTACTACTTCAAATTGTAAAAAGAAAGATTACTAGAACAAGTAGCTTCAATAACTATTTGAAATAGTACATTTGAACATGTAAACTGTATGAATAACTAATTTTCATAGTAAGCAGAGAATTGTGAGTTTGACTTTTGCAAGTGAGTTCGATCTGCTTTTTCGCATTGCAATAAGCACTGCGCGAGATTGTTAGCCTTACTATTTGAAATTGTAAGTGAGTTCAGTGGCACAACTAGAAACGTGTAGGCCCCCTCCGCAACATTTTTTAGGCGGTCCGTTTCAAATTAAAAAAGAAGGACGAATTATAACTTGCTTATCAGTAAAACAACAGATTTTCGCTTTTCAATCTATAAGACAGACCGCGCACGGACATTTTACAAAATTAAATAAATTATCGGAAACTATTTTATAATGTTTTCTCTTTTATCATAATATCAGTTGAGATAATTATTATAAATGAACATAGTGAATAACTCAACTTTATACTTCAATACTGTTTTTTTGTTTTGTAAAAAATTTTCAGAATTTAAAAATATTCTGAAGAATTATATATAAAAAGGATACTTTTTTTTACATTATTTCTACTATGGAATTTTCTGCTTATGATATTTTTAATTTCTTATAACACTAAAATTGATTAGGATCGTACTTGATTAAGCCACCTAAGTTCAAATATTATATTATTTGGAAGAATTTTTTTTTAGTAGAATAATACATTGTTTTCGACATATCATTTTTTGAACCAATAATGAAAAAATAATTTGTAATCAAATTTGAGTTCAAATTAATTTCCAATTTTAAAATAGTAATAATTTTTTCAACCTTTTCACATAGATATTTGTAAAACTTACTACCATTTCATGAAAAAAAAATATTTTCTAATTTTTTTTCAGATTTTCAACAACAATAAAATCTATCATACTACTATGATATCGCGATCTTTGATATTACAGGGATCGCAGCGTAAAAGGAGCTCAAAAAAGGGGAAATAGGGTGGTTTTCGCACGAAAAAGGAGAAAATAGGGGAAAGATTAAACATTTATTTTCATATGTCGAAAAGAACAAAGAACCTTTCCGTAAGAAATGTTACATTTTTAAATAACTTTTAATGATTTTTCAATGATTTCTGCCATTTAAGATTTATTTTTAAAAATTGGATATAGTTAGATTCGTTGGAAACCCATCCAGAGTGAAATAAAAAAGTCCGGGAAAAAATAAAATTAGTTAAATATACAATTTTGATATGTTTGACATCGTTCTCATAAATATTTCTTTCCAAGATTTGTCATTTCATCCTTACTATAATTAATACTTTCAATCTAAATTTAAAACAATTGAAATCAGTTAATATCTTCTGTTCTCTTTCTTAAATTTACAATTAAACAATTTTTGTTGATTAAAACAAAATTTGCCTCATTGAAAACTTTTGGAAAATATACAAAAACATGTTTTTTGGATTGATTCGAACCTGAAATTGAGTCACCTTGAACCAAAGAAACATGTTATTATTTTTTATCTATGGGAAACATTTTTTTCGTGGTGTTTATAACGTTCGAAAATCGCAAAAAAAAATGAAATCCCAAAAATCCTAATTCACGACAAACATTTTTTTCCGAAAAATAAAAATAAAAAAATGTTTCTTTGGTTCAAGCTGAATAAATTTCAGTTTCGACATATTCAACTTTTTTTTAAATGTGTGCATATGACTCAATAAAAAAAAACATGTTTTTGCAGATTTTCAAAAAAATTGTAACTGAGCAAGAAATTTATTTTTAACTTTCGCAATTCTAAATTTTCAATTAGTAAGATAATTTTTGAACAAAATAGTTGAATTTTTGAATTAAGAACAACAGTTTTTAACCAAAAATCGAATAGTTATATTTTCGTTTCAAAAAATTAATTTTCAATTGAAAAAACTGAATTTTCTCCCAAATTGTTGAATTTTCTACAATGTAGTTGATTATTCAACTCGAAAATATGAATTAATAATTAAGAAGTTAATTTTCAACCAAACATCACAATTGTGAGTTAAAAAACCTACTTTTTAACAAACAAGAAAAAACTTTAACTAAAATGATGAATTTTTAACTAAGAAATTAATTTTTAACAAAGTTGTTCAAAAATCACCAAACTATTGAATTTTCCAGAGGAAATTCAAATTTTCTACAAAACAGTTGAATCTTCAACCAAAAAAACACGAATTTTCAACAAGAGTTGAGTTTTCATCCAAAAAATATTTTTTAGCCAATGAAGAAAAAAAATTGTATTCAACATGTCGAATTTTGAAGCAAGAAGATGATTTTTCTACAAAAAAAGGACGAATTCTTAACAGATTACATACATTTTTAACCAAATATTTGAATTTTCAAAATAAAAAAGATCAACTTTGAACCAAAAATGGAATTGCTACATTTTCATTTCAAGAAACTAATTTTCAAATGAAAAAACCAATTTTCTACCTATTTATTGAATTTTCGTGCCAAAAAAGTACTTTCTATAATACACTCGAATTTTTAACTCAAAAGTATAAGCTTTCAATACAAAAAATAATTTTCAACCAAAAATTGCAATTTTCAGTTTGAAAAAGTGCATTTTTAACAAAGTAGTGTGATTTTCAACCAAAAAGACAGCTTTTCAACAAAATAAATATATTTTCAACCAATAGTTACATTTTTAACCAACTTTCTGCCAAAAAATATAACTTTTGAACGAAATTTGAACATGCAACCAAATAGTTGAATTTCCAACTAAAAAAGATCAATTTTCAAACACAAATGGAATAGTTCAATTGTGCGTTTAAGAAAATTAATTTTCAACAAAAAAAAGTTTCAACAATAGTTAAATTTTCAAGTAAAACTTTAAAAAAATTAAAAATTGCTCAAGTTAGAACATTTAAAATTCCAGTTGATGAGTTTGGAATATTCCATTTTTTAATTAGGTATTTAACTTTGTACATTTCAACTAAAATGTATTAATCTTCTAATACTTATTTAAAAAATAATATATATTTTGTAACTGTTCCAATTTTATATTGGATAATAACTTCTGTCGGCAGTTTTCACATTTTCAACTTGCTTTAAAATGTTTCATCTTCAAATTTGTTTAAGAGTATTTATTTGTAATGGTCTGAACTTGGAACGTGTTCCTTATTTATTCATAAATAATTTATTTAAGTGCTATAATTGCTTTAATTATTATTCAATAATGGGTACAATTTCAAATATCGTATATTTAAAGAGAAAAGGGGAAAAGGGGGAAGGTTTTTGAGAATAGGGGGGGAAAAGGGAAATTTCAAGAAAAAAGGGGAAACTAAGAAAAACAGGAGAAGACTGTGCACCCTGATATCAATTTCTCGGAACCGAATATTTTTTTTTTAACAGTTTTTATTCTAATTCAGCATCCCCATATCTCATGAGAAAAATTTTATTTGTTGCAAAAAATTTAAATTTAAATCACAATTCAACGTTTTTCTCATCTTAAAATAGTGATTTCGATTTTGCATTTGATATGTTATTACGATGTTTAAACTATTTTTTATTTATATATCAGTTCAAAATTCAAAAACTTTCATTCGAAAACATTTTTTCAAGCCTTAATTTTCAATAATACAAAATATGTACTTTTTAAAAATTGTAATTCAATTCATTTTATAATAATATACATATAAATTACTAATAATATATTTACTGTGTGAGTTAATACTTCTAAGCAAAATATTTTTCCCAAGCTCGTTACAAAATATTAGAAATCATCAGTAAGAGATTAGTTAAAAAAACTTTAAGTAATTATTCATTATAATTTCTTAGCTGGCCACGTTTTTCTCAGAGAAACCGCTTGACCGAGAGTTTGTCAGAAAAATCTAAGCGGTTCCGTAGCTCACTTGACTAACACTTGCGCTAGATTTAGGTTTTAGGACAGATTTAAGGTAGTTAGGTAGGGTTCGATTCCCCAGCGGGGGCGATTTTTCAAAGCGTTTGAGCGTGCGATTATATGTGTAAGTCTCTGTGCGTGGAATTGTGTAAGAATAATCGTAAATTAAGTGCAGTAATCATATATAAAATAATTTTTTCCTTTTCAAATCGATCGACGTTTCACATCATTTTTGTTGTCGAAAGTTTCGAGCTAATCTATTTATAAATCGTGTATAAAATGCGTACAGTGCATATATACATATACATATATGCGTTACAATGCGAAATCGGCAAAGTTACTCTTCCCCGAAGTAAGGCATACTACACGAAATAGTAACTCTTATTCTCCTGAGTGTGGACGGTTACCAACTGGTGCAGTGCATCCTACTATTTGAAATTGTTCAACCTACTCTTTTAAGAAGTCAGTTTAAATAACCTGAATGCGAAATAGTAATTTCAACAAAATTCACCGACGAAAAGCTGAGGTTCAATTTAAAATAGTTAGAGCTGCTGGTTCACAGAGTTTTTTTAACGATCCACTTTTTTCCGTGTATCACTGACTATCAGAGCGTCGATCATTTCAGGATCAGTTTCAGAAATTTGATCAGGCCAATAATTTTCTTCCGTGCCTTTTAAATCTTTCAAAGTAACAAAGCAGTACGGACACGGGTACATAGACGTAGCAGTTTGTTGGCCATTTATAATTAATAAAACTTTGAAGTCGAAGACTAATTTGAATGGAATCTTGTTTACTTGAGTTAAATCAAAAAGCAACTTAATATTATCATATGTTTCTTTTATTTGTGGCACTGCACACAATAAAATCAGTCTTTTAACACTAGTTACCTTCGCTTTATTAGCAGTTGATCCACCTTCTGCATACGTCGTTCTCTTACTTTCTTCAGGTAAATAGTTTTTAGGCATTATAGTCAAGCACATTTAAAAAAAATGTTGACCACCATCAATCATGAGCTTTGTCGTGTATTTATCCAATAAGTCTCTTTTTTCCAAAATGAATTGTAGTAATTTTGTAGCATTAGCCCAAACAACGGGTCTTTTTATTTTGATAAGCGGACGCCGGGCCCGCGCTCGCTCGCTCCTCGTGCTCGCTCTACATACCGTGTCACGGTGCGCCGGTTGTAGATACCTTGAGACGTTCGGCAAAGAAAATGAAAGCTTATTTCAAGTACTTTGAGTAGACAAAAGTTTTAAGTCGATATCTTTATCAGAACGATTTTTATATCCCAATGAAAAAAAATTTAGAAATCAACCGGTTCAACAGTGACTGAGCACTTTAAAAATGAAAAAAACTGTGTTTGGCCGCCATTTTCGAAAACGAGCAGCTACGATTTTTTGAAAGACGGTTTTCAAAAGCTTGAACACTACAGGATCGAATAGAGTAGCCTGTTTTCGGCGACAATTTAGGCCAACCCAAACATGGCCAATGAACGTCGAAAATTGCACGGAACGGTACTGAAGGGGATTGAAAAGTTCGAGTATGCAAAAGAAGGAATAGAATGGATTTAAATAAATTAAATATCAAAACGCTGGGTTGAATTGAAATGGAAATTAATTGTTAGCGAATATTTCATAATTTTTAATTAATAAGTGGAAATTGGGTAGTTAAATAAAGAATTCTAATTATATTAACTTTTTTTTAATGGTAGTACTACATTTTAAACGTATTATCCGAGAATTCCTACAGTAATGAGTCGTATTCTATTTTCTAGAAAAATGTATACTACTTACATTCAATAAAATGGATATGTGAATTGCATAAGGGCAGATCGAAAATAATTGAAAAAATAAAAAACAGCCTAACAAGGCAAAGATTAGTTAAAGCGCCCACATCATTTAACCCAAAGTTCCTTGCAATTTAATTTTTCTTCTCGATTTTTAATGTAAATCCTATTATATGATTTTATTATGCCGATACGCATGGCTTAAATAAAAAAACTAAAAATACAATTTTTGAACCTAAAAAGTAGATTTTCTAAAAGACGGATAGATGAAAGATTTTGATTTTTCTTGCAAAATAATCAGAAAACTATCCCACATTCAAAATCTACAAGAATATTCACAGTGCAATACTGTATACTAAAAATTATTGTAGAATATTTGATGATAATTTTATTTGAATGCAACCTAGATGTTTTTCATTGACATATAAAAAACAATAGTATTTCTTGTGGTATAACTCAATTATTTGCCAACGGCGCTACCACGTTGAAAACACCGGTTCTCGTTAGATCACTGAAGTTAAGCATTGTTGGGTGCGGTTAGTACTTGGATGGGTGACCGTTCAGGTAAACAGCGTGCTGTTGGCCCGTCGTGGGTGTGGTGGGCCCATATTGGTAGTAAATATCCACCTAGAAACACTACCCGAATCGGATAGTGAGGCAATGAACTTTCGAGTTCGAACTGCTAATCTATGTATGTATGTATAACTCAATTATTTATCCATTTACTATTATCAGTTCATTTTTGTTTTGCTTTTATCTTGACTTTTACCTTATTATTAACTTATTATTACTCTATGAGTATATATTTTTAATTCATTAATTATTTATTTACTACTTAATAAAATTTATACATTTAACAGTAACCATTTTTTACAATCTTTGATCAGTCAAAGATTTATGTAATTATCATTACAATCCTTAAGATTATTAATTTTAACCACCTTTTTCACTTCATTTATAGCTTATACCTTTTAAAAGTATATTATATTTATTTATATTTTTATTTATTCAAAGATTAAACTTTTAAACTTATATTTTAAAAAAATGGATTTAAAATATTTTTAAACAGATAGTTTCTGAAGGTACCAGTGGGAAATAAATTCATTTGAAATATATGCTACATTTTGGAATTCGAAACAATATCATAAAGATTTGTTCTGAAGGTATTAGAGGGAATTAAATATTTTTAAAATAAATTATACTTTGCAGAATTGAAAACAATTCAATATACATATGTCTTTTAGGGAAGAAATGGGAGGAATTAAATAAATTTGAAATGTATCCTACTTTACGAAATTAAAGACAATTAATTATAGATATTTTTTGAAGGTACTGGAAGGAATTAAGTAAATGTAAATTTTGTCCTGTTTCTGGAACACAAAATAATTCCGAGAGTCGTTGTTGTCGCTATGGGAACTGCCGGGAATTAAATTTTTGGAAAATGTATTACTCTCTTGCGGATTGGAGGTCGGTGGAAGAATCAGGCTTTAAATAGGATAGAAAAATGTTCATTTTCACGCTGAAATCGGAATTTCACAATTCTTTGTAATACAAGCCTTCTTACTGGGATGTGCACTGTTTTTGCATATCAAATTATGCCTCATTATAATCTTGTCAAGAGATGGTAGTTTTCTTAATTTGCCACTAAAATAATAACATCTCAAAAATTCGGCGACCTTCGACTGTAGGAAGATCGAATTAATCGTTTTAAATTCTTCTTTTCAAGATCTGTTAAATGAAATACGAAGGAAAATGGTATAGTTAGACTCACAGCCCAAACCTGTAGGGAAAGGAGATCACAGGGAGACAAACACTTCAATGATTCCCCAAAGATGTTATTCATTTTACAAATATTATCAAATATTGCAAAAATATTTCGCGAAGATTTCCAAAGATTTCAGAAAAATTTCACAAAGATTTCAATGATTTCCCAAAGATTTCAAATATTTCGAAAAATTTCAGATAGATTTAAATGATTCTCCACAGAGGGGGGCAAATTAATACTTTGCCCCTCCTTGGTCGATTTCTCGGGGGGGGGGGGGGGGGCATTGCCAACTGTGCCCCGTGGGGCTCGTCCGCTTCTGATAAAAATCTCCAAAGAATGAATTTCCTGGGTGCTGCATAACCTGGGACATGACTGCTGCGCAACCGGGTTTGACGCCATTTTGCGACTGACTTCACAATTTTTTTCGATTTAATTATTTCACCGAAATTCATTTCGTATAATAAAATACAGGTGCAAACCCAACGTTAATACGTATTGTGGGATTTTCTGCTCGATACTTAAAAAAAAATCAATTTTAAAAAAATGCAAAAACTTGTTCAGATTTTTTTTTACACAGTGTTTTGTGGTGTTCGGAAAAACTATACCAACATGTGTTATCGGTTCGGTGTTAACTCAAAAACTAGCCTACAATAACACTACAATTTGACAATAGTTTCGCAGCGATAGGTTAATAAGCACGTCGATAATGAACGGTGCTGCATAACCAGGGCTGCTGCACAACCGGGAACACTCTCCTACATACATATATATATATATATTATATACATTAACAGTAGCATATAAACAAATAAAAATATCGCATACGTATAATGATATACTTATTAACATTCTTGTTTTATACTATTGAGTTATTTCCACACTTGGCGTATTCGACTGTTTTCTTTTATACTATACTTTTTTTCAGTACAACTATTTCTGTTTTGTTTAATAATCAACAAAAACAAAAAAAATTGAAATAGCAGTGTCACCCAGTGTGAGCTGTCTCTGACATTTCGCTGCGTAGTCCGGGATCCTTGCCAAAGTAAACGAGGCAAACAACCTGATGCGACACTTAAGGATGCACAGTAGCCTTATAAGACACATAAGGATGTGCAGTACAGTTTCGCTATACTCTGTCTGTACAGTAGGGGGTTTCGGCACATCGGCTGCGCAGTGCCGTTCTACGACATTTGCGGATGTTCAGTAGACTTATGAGGCACATATAGGTGTGCGGTACAGTTCCATGAAACTATACCTGCACAGTAGAATTATTTAGCACATGTGGCTGCGCAGTTCAGTTCTGCGACACTTGCGGATGCGCAGCATATTTATGAGGCACATGCGGGTGCGCAGTACAGTTTTGTGTTACTTGGGCTGCGCAGTAGAGTTTTTCAGCATATACAGCTGCGCAATACACTTCTACGACACTTATGGAGACTCAATAGACTTATCAGGCACATAAAGGTGCACAGTACAGATGCGTGCAGATGTGAGCAGTCTGAGTACCACGGATATCTACTGTGCCCCCTTACGTGCGTTATAAGTCTACTGTGCATCTGAAAGTGTTGTAGAAGTACACTGCGTAGCTGCATGCATTGAAGAGCATTACTGCACAATTCGAGTAACATGTACCTGTACTGCGCACCCGTATATGCCTCATAACTTCGCTATGCATCCGTAAGTGACGTAGAACTACATTGCGCAGTCGCACGTGCTAAAAACTATACTGAGGAGTCGAAGCACCACGGACATCACTGTACACTCTTAGATGCCTTGTAAGTCTACTGTGCATCCGTAGTACCGTAGAAGTACACTGCGCAGCTGCATGTGCTGAGGAACTACTGCGCATCCTGAGTAACACGGACCTGTATTGCGCACCCATATGTGCCACATAAGTCTACTGTCCATCCGTTAGTGTCGTGGAACTGCCATGCGCAGCTGCATGTGCTAAAAAACTCTACTTCGCAGTTTAAGTACCACGGACATTCCTGTGCAATCTTATGTGCCTTAAGAGTTTACAGTGTATCCGTAAGTATCGTAGAACTGAACTGCACAGACACATGTATTAAATGCTACCACTGCGCATCTCTAAGTGCCACAAGACTGCACTGAGCATCCCTATTTCTGTCAAAACTGTACTGCACAGTCTTCAACGTAGTACATGTATACTGTGCAGCCTCGCGAACCACATATGTGCATTGCGCAGTCATATGCGCAGTCCTTCTTAACTTTGCGCTTCCCTCCCCACCCCTTCACTCCACTCCAGTACACTCTACCCTCCTCTACTCCATTCTAATCCACTCCACTCTGCACCTCTCTTGTACAACACTTCTGGCAAGTTAATGCTCAAACTAATTCTGAATTAATTGAAATTACTTTGAGTGTGTAATTGAAATGAATTAGTAATTGGACCTTGTGTATTTGGCGAAAAATACAAATAACATACAAGTAATTTGTAATTTAATTCAATTAAACTGGAACGAACGTGATTTCTCTCAAATGTAATTCAATTACATTGGAGTGGAATACATGTAACTTTTCGCGTCTATTTGAAATATTTTGTGCCCAGCTCTGCTCCAGTACCTTCATCAGTCCCTCATCACCGAGATGTTCTGACAGCCAGTATATAAGAGAAACGTATCCTTTTTCTCAGAGGATAGGAGAACGCCATTCGTCACTAGCGCGTGGATAGAGGTGTCTGTTGTCTCTGTTCTCCAATGTCCCTCGGAGAAATATCACGAAACTAGACCGTGCTTGATAAAAATTTGTAATTCATAGATTTCTCAATGGGGATCATTTTTTATCTTAAATAAATTAATTTTAGAGAGTGATTCAACCTTCGGATGAAATTTAAAGGTCACTTTCATCCATAGGTCAAACCATATGCGAACGTAAAATATCCCGCTCTTTCTGAATCCGCGGTCAAAAATGCGTCTCCATTTCATTAACGAAAGTTGACCTTGAAATTGCCTTGACCCTGACCTGATGGGATAAAACAAACCCCGAATTCAGATGCAGCAACCCCAAAATCGTATAAGAATCGTGGTTTTCTCTGCTTAAACATTTTTTTCCAATTTGACCTGGGAACGACCTTGGCCCTGTCCTAATAGAGTCAAACAGACCCCGGATTCAGATTCAGCGACCCCAATAACGTATAAGAATCGTGGTGTTTCCCGCTTAAACGTTTTTTTTTTCAATTTGTCCTTGGAATGGCCTTGGTTCTGACCTTATGGAGTCAAACAAATCCCGGATTCAGATTCAGCGATCCCAAACAGGTATAGTGCCCTCAAAATAAAAATAGCCGTAACTGCAGCTTGGATAAGTCAGCTGTCACTTTTACGAATCTTTAAAATGGAATTCAAATACACCCAACTCTCGGATTCTGCCCCCACCCCCCTGGTCACGGCCTTCCTAGAACTGCTGGCCAACGCAGTTTCTCAGCGCGCAGGGCGTAAGACGCTTGCGACTCTCGCCTCGGAAAGGCCGCAACGCGCGAGTACTCAGTCGAGTATATTGTGCAATATTATGCATTCCAATTGGAAACGGTTCAGGCGGCCCTGACTGTTTACGTTTGGATTTCAGCGACTTGTCGCCAAGGCTATTTGCAGGCAAACCCTGAAACTGGACTGAAACCGAGAGTTCGGTGTAGCCCTAATTCTCGTAGTTTTTATGGACATCCATTATGTATATCGTATTAAAAAATAGATATTCAATAAACACCATTAGAATCTAGGACATTTGATACTCATTTAAAAGATTCGTAAAAGTCATAGATGACTTATCCGCACTGCAGTTACGGCTATTTTCATTTGGAGGAAGTATAGGTATGGTGGTCTAGTCTGATGCACAAAAACGTATAGGAATCGTACTTTTCTCTGCCTAAATGGCTTTTTCCCACTCTGTCCTTGGAATGACCTTAATCCGGGCCAGATTGGATCAAACAGACCCCGGATTCAGATTCAGCAACTCCAAAAACGTACAGGTATGGTGGTCTAAGTCTGATGCACAGAACACTTGTTTTGTGGGGTTGTGTATTCAGGGCTGTCTGAAAAATGAGTTGTGAAAACATAAGACTGACGTGGCTTGGGCCTGATCTGCTTGGGCTGTGATTGGTAATCTCGTATGGCAGAAATTTTAAATGTGGTTTGGTCCGAGTTAAAGTGCTATCTGGCGTGATGACGCATTTTATGCAATAATTTTGTAGATGTTCCTCTCGACTCCTTGTGCACACCGAACAGCCTATGGGCACCCTTCACCTACTTTCACGTGATTTCAGAGTGGAAAAAATTCTGGTAATTTCTAAAACATTTTTGGAATGCAGTAAAGATTTTTAAATTTAATGTATACCATTAAGCCATTTCCCTTTCGGGGTAGGCGTGACACTACCCGATTCGGGTAGTGTTTCTAGGTTGATAACTTGTAGTAAATAACTACAAGTGTGGGCTCACCACACCCACGATGTGCCAACAGCACTCAGTTTTCTCGAATGGTCACCCATCCAAGTGCTAACCGCGCCCAACGCTGCTTAACTTCAGTGATCTGACGAGAACTGGTTTTTTCAGCGTGGTATGGCTGTTGGCACTATACAATATTTAATACACTATACACTATACAATAATATTAAAAAATCTCATTTTTGCAGTAATTTTTGTTCATGATCTCAATTTAGGAATTGAATGAAGCTATCGCGCAGTTTAATGGCTTAAAATGTTGTTCTTGAAAACTAAATAAAAATTATCTTTCGTGGATAAATATGACTCAGAATAGCAATCTTGAGTTTAATAATATAAGTCGCGTGATAAAAATGTCCATATATGGCTAATTAAAATCTAAGCCGAGTCTAAACACGTGGACAGTCCGTACATTTATGTACGTTTATTCGAACTACCATGTTATGAGCCTGCTGCGCCTCCTGAAAAGTTAGCGTTATACAGCCACTGAATAACGCACAATGTTTTCTCTAACCGTACTGTTGGGAAAAATGATGACACCAGATAGCACTTTATCTCGGACCAAAGCACATTTAAAATTTGTTCCATACGAGATTACCAATCACAGCCCACGCAGATGACTGCCACGTCAGTCGTATGTTTTCACGACTCATTTTTCAGCCAGCCCTGCAGTCTCATAAAATGCTGATTTAGGATAAAATATCGTACATTACTGTAGTGTTACAAAGGTCTTTTCGCGTGGAGCTCAATGTTCGCAGGACGAGTTGAAAAATCGTAGCCTTCACTACACTACTAGTCATGTAATAACTAATAGAAGAGGATCGAGTATAAATGTACAGACTTGGCAAGGGGATGGGGGAGCCAGAAAAAGGACTGGGATGTGGCTTCTGTCCTGTTCTACAGACACTACTGTAAATTTGATTGAGCAATGTTTTCATAATTTCAGTTTTTGTAACCGGTTTTGAATTTTGAAAATCTGATTTCAGATTCTTTATCAGCGACTCCAAAAAAACCCTAGAATAAATGAATTACAATTATGAATGTGGTATGAAAATCGTGCTTTGAAGCACAGCGGTCAATTTTTCACTTCGAATACAGACTTTATTGAAAACAGGAGTAGGCCCTAAGGTTCTAACACACATTTAATTCTAGTATTTATGGAGTAAAATGAGGAAATTTAATTATGAGGTTAGGGCCTAGATCCAACGCTCTTAAGAGAAAAAAAATATATATTTGAATCTTCAATATTAAAAATGTATGTATTAATTTTAATACACATTTAGAAGGAAGGCCTTGATTATGGAATATGTAGTTTCGTTCTTGAATGCGTTTCTTTTTGTTAAGGCGTGAGACTCAAAAATATAAAAATGGATATCTTCGAGTTCATCTTAGGTTAGGTTTTAATGTAATTTATTGTGTAGTGAATGAAGTTTTTCTAATAAATGTTTCACCCTTTACATGAAAATAGGCCTTGTTCTTGTCCTTGTCCTTGAACAAGTTCCTTGTTTTTTATTTGCGCCTGCAGTTTTCGAGAGAAAAATAGGAGGGGATGATTTCAAGGGGCCCCAAGATTACACGTGTGCCGAGAACGAAAAGTTCTCACATCGGCCCTGGTCAGACCTACTATCGGCGAGAAAATTCGAGTACTCTGACTTTGGCGTGAGAAAAAGGAAGTGAAGAAAAAATGGTACCTCAATGAATAAATAATAATTTTAAAGGTCAAAGTGTTTTAGGTTAATGAGTCTGAAACAAATATACCAGAAAGATGTTCATGGCTTATAAACCTGAAAATCTCATAAAAGGTAAGGAAATTTTATAGGTTTTAACGACAGTGAACCTTGGACTATAGCTTTTTATTAAAAGAGTAATAGGGAAAATATACAACCATATTGTGTGATAATTTTTTGGCTGGGGAGAAGTGAAAAGTTGAGTGAGTACGGTGAGGGTATGGTTAGTAAGGGGACTGAAGTAAAAGTGCAAGTGTGAATGAAGGGAGCGGTAGAAAGTGTGAATTTAATAAAAAAAAAATGATAAAAATTGACGAAAGTTGATTTTGAGGTTGGGTTCGCCTCGGCGGGATACTGGGTATTTTGTAAGAGGGTAGGAGTTCGAAGGGTGTGAAGGGAGAAGGAGTAGAGGTGGCCGCACATTTCCAAAAGAAATCAGTAAAAGAGGGTGTGTTTTGGGTTAGTTTTTTTTTTAGTTTGGGGTTGTGAGAGAAAGTGACGGGTGAGGAAGGGAGGAGACAGGGGAGGGGGAGTTGAGGCTAATGGTCGGTTAACATGGAATAGCAGCATGCTAGTTACGCGGAGTCCACAGCGTGTTTCCAGAAGGAAACAGAGCGAATCTGGTGAGAAGAGTGAAGCAAATAGAGATAGCGATAGCAAAGAGAGAGAGGGTAGCGTGGTAGACCAGGCCTGTCCAAGTAGGGGAAAACTGCTCATTCACCACATGTTCGAGTTCCACCACCACTTCCCTCTTCTCAGGTCCAGAGGCTTGGGGGGTGGTCGCTCTCGTGAAGTTGAATGGGTAGAGGTCGGTGGTGGTGTTAAATTCCCATCTGGCAAAATAGCAGTTTTCTCCTACTTGGACAGGCCTGTCGTAGACGAGGCAAGCAGTGAGGGGAGCGCAGATGAGACGTTCGCTACGCCTTTGAACCCCGTAACAACGGCGGAGTCGAGTCGAGGAAGGGGTCATAGGTGCGGCAGGCCCACTTATTTAGAAAGATCGAGGAGTTTGGGGTCGACGAATCTTCTACACAGGTGTCAACATTGGGCGAGCGCGATTAGCAGAAAGAGCATTAATAGTGAAGGGGAAAACATGGGGGACGATAAAAGGAAAAGAGAACGGGTGGGCGAAGATGCGGAGAGGGGCAATGCAATTAAAAAAGTTAAGACAAAAAAAAGAACACCGGAGAGAGATAGGGATGAAGGGAATATGTTGGAAAAATTAGAAGCTCTTATAAAGGGATTTAGAGAGGAGACTTGCGGAAAATTGGATGAGACTTGCAGGAGACTCAATGATATGCAGAGACAAGGGGAGGAGGTAAAAAACGCAGTAAGAAAAGTGAGACAAAAGTGGGAAGAATGGGATGAATTATGGAAAGGAGAGAAGGAGAAGGTATGAAACAAATTGGAAAGCATAGCGGATATACAGAGAGAGAATGAGGAGGAAAGAAAAAGGGATATGAAATTGGTAGAAGAGAGAGTGAGCAAACTAGAACTAAGGAATGAGCATAAGGCGGAAGAGAAAGGGATTTTGGAAGAAGCGAAAGAGTGTGAGGGGGTTATGCATGAGCAGAATGAAAGGTGGCGCTGGAGACTGATTGAGGTTGAAACAAGAATGGAAGGGGAAGAGAGAGCGAAGAGGAAAGAGAATATAATAGTGAAGGGTTTGAAAGTGGAGAGTGAAAAGGAAGAGGAAGAGATTGGGAAATTGATGAGATACATCGGCGCACAAAACAGAGTGGAAGGGATAAGAAGACTAGGAGGAAAGGAAGAGGGGAAAGAATGTATGTTTTCAGTGAAATTAGGGAGTGAGGAGGATAAAAATCAAGTTATGGAGAAGAAGTTACTGAAAGGAAGAAATGAAAGAATCGAAGACGATCTGACGTGGCAGGAAAGGAGAAGAAAGTGGATAATCGAGCAGAAGGTATCGAGTGAGAGTAGTAAAGTTAATAGGGTAAGGATTGGGAGGGATGGGATATGGGTAAACGGAGATATATGGATTTCGGACGATAAAGTAGAAGATCTAAGAGAGGGTAGGAAACGGGTAGTGAGTAGGAGAGACGGGGCAAGGTTTCCACCAGAGAAGAAAAACTGAGCACGGGAAGGAGGAGCGGGAAGGACAAAAAGAGTGGAGTGAGTGTGGCTTTCTGGAATGTGTCAGGGCTAAAAAACAAGAACAAGGGATTCTGGGAGGCTATTGGAAAATGGGACGTGGTAATGCTGAGTGAAACATGGGTGGATGAAAAGGATTGGCGGGGCTTGAAACGAAAGTTACCGTAGGGGTATGTGTGGACAATGCAAGAAGCGAGGAAAGAACATGCGAAGGGAAGAGCGATGGAAGGCATGATTTCAGGGGTTAAAAAGGAGCTAATGGGAAATGAAAGAGTGGAAGAGCGAGAAGAAAAGCTGAAGGGCGTGATGGTGAGAAGAATAAAGATAGGAAAAGAGAGGGTGGCGATCGTTTGTGTGTATAGAAGGAGAGGAGAAGAGGAAAGATGGAGAGTATTAAGGGAATGGATGGAGGAAAGGAATGAAGAGTTGGTCTTGATAGGAGGAGACTTAAACGCGTGGACAGAAGAGTTAAGGGGGGGGGGAGATATGGGATGAAGAAAGCGAAACCTTTCGAAGAAATTCCAAGCACAGGGAGATAGATCGGGAGGGTAAAACTCTTTTGAACCTGTTAGGAGAGGAGGGGTGGTTTACCTGCAATGGAAATATAAGGGAAGATGAAGAAGGGGAAGTGACTTCTTTAGGTAAAGGGGAGACAATGATAAAGTGGAAGTAGGTAATGAAATAGGCTCAGAACACTTCCCGCTAATAGCGACATTGAAATGCTCAGGATGGAAGCGACATAGCGATAAAAGGGAAAGAACTGACGAAAGGAAAGTAAAAATGAGTATATGGGGGGGGGATAAATTTAGAGAATTTAAAGGAAGAATGGAGAACGAGGAGATCAGAGGAATGGAAGGGGAAGACGTGGACGCGCGTCTTGACAAGATAAAAGAACTAACAGAGAGGATAAAAGAAGAGGTAAGGCCAAGAGAAAAGGAGGAGGGAATGAAGAGGGGATGGTGGGACGCAGAATGTAAGGAGAGTGAAGATAGAATGAAGGAAAATGTAAAAAAGTGGAGGAAAGGGGAGATAGGGAAACAGGACTATAATAGGAGAAAGGGAGAACATGAAAGATTGTTAAGTGATAAAAGGCAGTTAGAGAAAATTAGGTGTATGGAAAAGGCGGAAAAATCAATCAGGGAAGGGAGGGAATGGGAGGTGATCATTAGGGGACGGGGAGGAAGGAAGGGCATGAATGAGGAAATCGAGATGGAGGAGTGGACCCCGTACTTTAAGTGACTGTTGGGAGGAGTGGAAAATAAGGTGTTAGGTGAAAATAGGAAGGTAAGAGAAGGGGAATATGATAGCAATAACGGTATAAGTAGAGAGGAATTGAATAGAGCGATAGGGAGGCTTAAAAGAAACAAGGCAACAGGTGAGGAAAATATTGAGAACGAGGCTTTGAGGTTTGGAGGAGAAGGGGTATGAAAGGAAATGTGGGAGGTATGCAACAAGGTTTGGTGAGGAGAGGGATGGCCTAAAGAATGGATGACAGGGTTGGTGGTGCCGATAATTAAGAAAGGAGAGGGCAAGAAGGTGGAGTAGTATAGGGGAATCACACTTATGTCGGTGGGCTACAAAATATATACGGAGACTCTCAGAAATAGATTAGAAAGGGAGCTGGACGAGAAAGGGATTATTCCACACAATCAAACGGGCTTCAGGAAAGGGATGGGAACAGTAGCCAACATCTACGCGCTGAATTATCTAGTGAATAGGAACTTAGGGAGGAAGAAAGGGAAGTCAGTGGCCTTATTTGTAGACTTCGAAGCGGCATTTCACTCGGTAAACAGGAAGGTGTTATGGCAGGTTATGAAAGAGAGGGGGGTTGACGATGGGTTGGTCGAGAGGATAAAGGAGATATTAAAAGAGACTAAGATAAGGGTGAGGATTAGGAAACAAAAAGAGGAGATTTTTTGGAGTGGAAGGGGGCTTAGGCAAGGGTGCCCACTGAGCCCACTACTATTCAGTCTCTTGTTGGCAGATCTAGAGGAGAAATTGGAGAAGAAAGGAAAAGGGAAAACGGCTTTGGGAAAAAGCAAGGTATATTCCTTAGCGTATGCACATGATATAGTCTTATTAGTGGATGGCGAGACAGGGATGAGTCTCATAATAAGAGTGTTTGAGGAGTATGTGAGAATTAAAGACCTAACGGTAAATATAAATAAGACGAAGGTGATGATTTTTAGGAAGAGAAGGACAAAGGTAGAATACGAATTGAAGATGTACGGGGAGAAAGTGGAACAGGTCGAGGAATTTAGTTACCTAGGCTTCTAGTTTGAGTCGAATGGAGGGGTTGAACTACAGGTGAGAAGAAGGATAGAATGTGCGACTAAAGTAATGGGGCATGTGTGGAGTATAGGGAAGAGAAGCTTTAAAGATGATTGGAAGATGAGTCTGTGGATGTTTGATGCGTTGGTGTGGTCAGTCCTAAGTTACGGAGCGGAGATCTGGGGATGGAAGGAGCACAAGAGGGTGGAAAGTATGCAGGAGAGATTCTTGAGATGGGTAATGGGAGTGAGCTGGAGCCGCCCAGGATATATGTTGAGGGAGGAATTAAGTAAAGGTAAAATGGTTATTAGACAAATGGAGAGATCATATAACTTTGAGGAGAAACTAAAGAGGGGGAGGGAAGCAGGATAGCACAAGTCTGTCTACGGGAAGTAGTAAACAAAGAGACTAGGGGTAACACAGAAGAATGAAGGTGGGATGAAGAGAGACAACAGAGGAGGAGAGAATGCAATATAAGTGCTGATGTCAGAGTATGGCAAGAGTTAGAGAATGAACTGATAATTAAGAAGGGGGAGGAAAGATGGAAAAAATCGTGGAATCTAAGTATAACAGGTGGTATAAGGCAGTGAAGGCTGAAGGAGAACGAGAATATCTAAGAAAGGTTAAAAAGGAGAGTTAATGGAACCACTTTATACGATTTAGGATGGGAGAAGGAATGAGAGAGTGTAGGTACTGGATGGCTGAAGAGGAAAGAAGATGTAGAGTCTGTTATTACGAGATAGAATCATGGGGGCATGTTTTAGAAAGATGTACGGAGGAGGAAACAGGTGGTGAGAGTGTGTATGACAGGATAAGGTGGATCTTGGATGGAAGTGGACAAGGGGCAAGCTGGAAGATGAGACTGGAAGAAATGAGAGAAAGTAAGGGGCATGTAGTAGGGAAAGGCCAATCGCGCGCTCCTATACAAGGACAGTAAAATAAATAAAGCTTTAAAATCATGTTAACGGAAATAGTAAGAGGAAACGGAAGCCCAGGAAACTCAATAGTCAGCAAATCTCGAGAGTAATTTTGTTAAGACAAAGCGATAGCATATAAGTTAATATAAGTAGAATATTATTATTTAGGTAGTAAGTATTATTAAGGTAGTATAAGTGGTTTTGTTAAGTACTGTAAAGGGAGCGGAGGCCTTCAAACCAGTAAAAGGGAGAGAATAAATACATACATACATATATAATTAAAAAAAAAAGTTAAACAACCACCGCAGGGTCCCACTAAGAGCAACTGCCATCCAACAAAATGTCAATAGCCCCCAGTAGCACCGCGGTAAATCACACCTATGTCCACGTCTCACAACCGTGAGATGGGTGGTCATAGGCAACGACAAAATCACAACGACAGGCCGGCGAAGCCTTGGCATATTTTTGGCACGCGGGTATGGCTTTAAGGTCACGAACCAGTGATAGTTTCGCACCTCCGAGAGCACCTATCACAAGGACAATTACTTGTACGGAATATTTTAGGTACAGTCGTTGTAGCTCTCTTTTAAGGTCTTGATACCTCTCCTCTGTTTTTTTCTCCTTTGCAGTGATGTTGTATTCGGACGGAGCCGAGAATTCGATCACGAATATAGTTCGTTTCTCGAAGTCTTGGAGAACAATGTCAGGCCTCCAGTGCGCAACGGAGACTCCTGCCCGAAAATCGTAGTTCCAGAAAATTTGGCACTTCTCGTTTCGGACAATCGACTCTATCTTCTTTGGA